>VKOC01000003.1:36526614-36567961 GCA_009364415.1 Spea multiplicata | reverse complement strand
ATATATATAAATGTGTATATATATAATATTGTTGTTGGGGGTTTTTGTCCAATTTTGGTGTGTTATTTTTAATAAAGTGGGTTTTTTTTTAAAGGGGGGTCATTTTCAGTTTCGGTCAAGTGATAGCTGAATTTTCGGTCCAGAATGTTCATTTCGGTGCATCCCTATATACTAAGCCAGACACTGAAGCTACACCACATCAATGTTTGGCTTAGTATATAGTGATAGGGGTTATGCTAGATTATTAGCAATGTCTGGCTCAATGTATAGTGATAGGTGTTGTGCTGTGCCTCAATATATAATCATAGGTGTTATGCTGTACCCCTGTCAATAGTATGCAGTTTTTCCCAATAAAAAAAATAGTAATATACATATATATTGATCCTTTATGCAGCCCGGAGCCCCCGCTCATGATTCGCTCATAATTAATTTTTGCGGTGAGAATTTCACCTTTAGAATAGACCATGGAGTCAAAAGGGTTGGAAATATATAGCTCCACCCCCTTGCAATGTGATTTTTTTTCAGCTCCACCAACTTTATATGGACTGTAGAAGCATATTGTGCGCACAAAATTTTGGCTCTGGGAAAAATGTTGCACAACAGAAATTTTCTGCGCACATCACCCAAGAAAAATTAGAGGGAACATTGCTTGCAGGAGATGTGTTTGGCCAAACATCTCCTGGTCCGTTCCCCCATTAAGTCTACTTGCTGTCGTCAGCTATAGGATTGGTTCTGCAAGAGGTCCAGTGGGATCTGATGAGACTCCCCATGGGCAAGTGCAGAAAGTGCATCGATTCATGTTTTTTGAAAACATTTAGAATACTAGATAATTATGCTAGACCACTACTGTTTAGATTCAATAAATAAGCTTTCCATTGTCATATACAGCTACTATGGAAAGCCATAGCCATTCCCATTTATGGGATGGGTATGGAGTAGACCACTGACCGAGAAAAAAATTAGGATGGAATTCTCTCCAAAAGTAGAAATGGCAGAAATGACAAAAAAGTGGGAAATGCCCCTCCCCATCCCACGGAAACTTGTGTTATTTTATTTAAATAAATAGAGCAGTCACGTCCATCAGTTAATTGAAATTAAAAATGTCTGCACTACTT
This sequence comes from Spea multiplicata, assembly GCA_009364415.1. NCBI lineage: Eukaryota > Metazoa > Chordata > Amphibia > Anura > Pelobatidae > Spea > Spea multiplicata. The sequence goes on along the minus strand of VKOC01000003.1, from coordinate 36,566,846 downwards.
CTATTGGTGTCTGCAATACCAAGAGAGAGTTAAGAAAAAAAGGACAATTGTCACAAAGTATATTTGCGAATACTCATGCGGGAAGAATATTCCTTACCTTAAACATTAACCTTCTTATGACACATCACAACACATTTATTTAAAACAAAACAAAAAAAACAAGATCTAAGATGAAGGAGACCCTGCTTATAGCTTATATGTGAACACGCATAATACCGGAGTAAGTGAGAAATAAACAGCCTTGTTGGATATTGTTACAACATTTTTAGTGACATTAATGATTTAATATTTTATGCTTTATTTTATTACAGTGTAACCACAGATAATATTCATCAAAGGGATGAAGTAGGTTTTAGTAGTTTTTTTTTTATTGAATTATGAAGAAGTGCTGGACTCAAGAAAGGCTACAGATGTTTTAAATTGAAATAAGCCCACATTGTAAAGTAATATGGAATTCCCTTTAAGGACAGGTGACCGTATACATTCCTCTGGATGCCCTTTCAACTCCACCTCAATTTGTCTCACTCTCTCTGTCCCTGGACCCTTTGATTTCTTCTTCACCCGCTGCCCTTTCGTGTTTCTTTCTCCCTCTTCTCGTTCATTTTCGTCTTCATTTTTTCATCCCTCATCTCACGGATGACATACAGACATCTCCTCAACAGAAGAGAATGATAATTTATCAGCTGCCATAATGACCTTTATCCTCGGCTTACTGATCTCCAGTGGCCACGGTTGGTCCAGACCCTGGTAATGTGTTGAGCAGATGGATATTACTCTGAGCTGGTTGGGAAGGAGGTTGAAGAGGGAGGAAGTCTACAGGAAGAGGCTGATGTGAGAGAAGACCTGAAGAAGGGATGTAGCTGCCAGAAGCACTGGAAGGTATATACAAGAGAACACGTAGGAATGCAGATGTACAGACAGTCATGTGAGGGTCAGCATATATGACTGTCCATCCGTGTACAGGATCCACCTTGAAATATGTTTATTCTTTTCAATAATCGCTTCCTTCCATAGCGCTGTCAGTGTGCTTATAACTGTATCCATAGTTTCAGAGGCGCTGTTTCATGCGGGCAAAATATTAACTGCATTCTCTACTATATTGCACATTTCTTTTATCATTTCCTCTGAAAGTGTAAAAAAAAAACTCAGAAGCCTTTAAGAAGTTTTTTTTTCAGTTTATATGGCAACAACCTATCAGTGCCTGCTTTTGAGTCACATGACATTTTAATTATTCTCATCTCGAGTGAGTGGGACAAAATTTTATTTGGTTAAAGAATTATTTCTGCAAAGGATTTGGCCATTCAACAGTACTAGAAATTGCATTGCATTTAGTTACAAATGTATTCATAGTAATGCATATGATGAGTTTTACCTTATATCAGATCGCTTTTGGTTGCATCCAAATGAATAGAGGGATTATCATCAACATAAAATGAGGGATTGGTTGGTAAAATAACTTTATATATTTGGCATGGAGGGTTAGTGTTGCCTTGTGCTCCTAATTACAGCTGGTCCTTGTGTAGACTTACATGTATGCCAAATGTGAGTGCATCTTCTAATGGCTTTGTGTGCAAAGGAGTGCGTAGGCAGGGTGAGTGTGTGTGTGAGTATGGAAGGAAAGCGTTTCTCACAGGGGACGGGATTCACCCCAGGCTTTGGGAAACAAAGGCAGGGGAGGAAGCGGAAAAAGCAAAATAGAAGCAGCAAACGAAAGAATGAAGGGATGGAAGTTATAGTGAAACTGAGACTATAAGGAATGAGAATCGAGCATCTAACACCCAGGATAAGCATGTAAAGCACATGGCTCTGTACCGTTCTCTTGATGGATTATATTATCTTTGACTGGAACACAGTTGCCCAAATCTGATTAAATCCTATATAACTGATTATCATTAGATGGACTGGATGTTACATGACCATTGGGCACATTTGACCAGCCTAACAGTTGAGAAGTTGTTTTTTTTTTTTAAATTGTTTAACAATCCATTTGCCCCACCACTGGCACAACATGTTTCTCTATCAAAGCACTTAATAAATCATTGAATATGTCAGTAACACTGTATGGCCTGAACAATTCATATAAACCAAAGAGTTCTGCTATAGAAGCTGATTGTGGACGGAAAAAAATCTTCAAAAATACATCTCTGTAGGAATGATTGTGCATAAAACCCGGTTCAATCATCTATCGCTAAGTATTAGCCTGAGTACATATGCGAAGACTGATGTGGCTTGGTGGATGCATAAGGTCACTACTAATCCTTGTATTCACTTGTGAAGGTCATTACTGACACAGTAGTGTTTGCTTTGCTGCTCGTCCTGTCTATACTCTGTGTGTGGTCACAGTTGCTGATCATGGCTGTGCTGAGTGTGCACACACTGTTTGTGGACATAGCTTCTCCGGACTGTAGGCAAGGCTGGTTCCCCACACTCTCTGCGGGGATCACGGCTGCACTCATGCGGTGCACTCCACAATCTTTATTCACAATAGGCCACCACTGTAGTAGGTCATTACTGACTCTACACAGGGTCACTTCTTTGTTCCTTCACACTCATAGACACTGCTGCTTCTTCTGGACAGGTCATAGCTTAGTGCATACTCCACAATTAGTGACTGAACAAGCAGTGGGGGCTGACTACAGGCTTTAATATTGAGGACTAAGTAATTTTCTAACATCTCTCTAAACATCACCTCAAATGATATTAGAGATGCCATTATTCAAAATATTGTAATTTCTTTATTTCATGTGCCATTCACAGTAATTCAAGTATTCCGAGTTTTCCTGTATCTGTCTCCACCGATTTTCCCATGATCTCTCGGTGTATTAAACTAGTTCGGAAGTTGAAACCTGCTTCCTGTACTCCATCTGCATTGTTTTACAAGTATTTTGCAACTATGCAGTTGCTCTGTAAAAATATCATCACAAGTTATTTAAGGTTAAGGCACGTATTAAAGGGAGAGTTTACTGTCCCTGACAGCCCCACAAACGAAAAGTGCATTGACCCGAGGTAGAAGCTGCAGCTCTGCATCGTCCCTCCTCCTCCATGGTCCAACAGTTCTTGCTACTGATTGGCTGTTTGAAGCAGCCAATCAGTGAAACGATTGAGCTTTCACTGAAATCAACAGTTCTTTCTGCTCTATCTGAACCCTTACCTACAACTTGAGCTGACCGGAGATAAGTTTATCATATGTATGGAGATGTGCTCAGCCAAATGGAAATTGGGACAGAATCCCCCATTCATTTGCAAGAGGGACACTACGAAAATTTCATTTAGGGACCACAGAGCTGACATATGCCGCCTGGAGTGTACCTTTAAGAAAATAGTTGTCTATTAGTCTTTAAATGAAAATCAAAAAAGCCCCAATATGAGCAATGTGTTCTCTTAGCTCCCCTTTAATGAAAGCTCCTTACTGGTCATGTGTTGCAGTTATTCACACACTATGTGCAAAATACACCATTTTTTACACATTATTATATGATATTTTCCCGTATTCTAAGTTATCAGGATAGATGTGCAAATTATTGCACTGGATAGAGGTGATAAAGTTAATGATTTTGTTTCTAATACTATATTTAGCCTATATTTTAGTTACCAAAAAGAAATGACTAATGCCGTAGGTTAATGATTTGGCTAAAGGTCATTTACCCTTTGGCATGATGCAGGCCACAAATCATTTTAGCTACATGTTTCTTACCCTGTGGCTGCTTTGATGCAATAGTAGTATACAAATACATTGAAGATCTGTATGGAGCAGGCAGAGGAGATATTACCTCCAGCGGCACGAAGCTTCATACGGTAAAAAGATGAAGTGAAAGGTGAAGGTTGTGATGGTGAGTCCCATAGACTCCCTCCGTGTAGGTAAGAGCACCTTTCGTAACCATCTTTTATGCAGAGTTAAATATTTGAGCTGCCACGGACTGAACGTGGGGTTGGATTGCCGTATCAGTACGGAGATTATTTTTTTTGTTACATCACTAGAATACGGAGTCAGTTGTTTTTTCCTTCATTTTTTTGATGGACCAACCATAGCATAGAATGTTTGTGAGAGGTTCAACTTGATAAGCGTATATCTCTCTTCAACCTCAGTTTATTATGTGATAACTCAGCACTCTGTACAGCGGCACAGCATTCTATATGAGGGGATTGTCTCGCTGACTCTGCATATTCTATGTAAGGTAAATGCTGAGTTTGTACTCCATGTTCAAGGTCACTGCTATGCTGACTGCGCACTCAGTACAAGGTCACCACAGCTCTCAGCTCTCCTGGAGTGACTCGGAATCTGACTCGCATTCCACAGCAGATCCACATGCGTGTTTGAAACAGGTCCAGAGGCTTTTTTAAATTTTTTATAAAGCACTTATACTGATCATTTTTCACCTTTCTTAACCAAAGCAAATAAACTAAATTAAAGGGACAGTTTAATGTCCATATCACCCCTTATTAAAGAAGAAAGCACATTAAAGTACTCTGTAGGGGAAAAAAAACACTTCCCTGACCAAGAAGTTAAAGCCCAGCTGCTGCAGTTGCCCTCCTCTGTGGTTAGAAATTTCTTGAGACTGATTGGTAGCTTGAAGCAGCCAATCAGCGTCAGGAAAGCGTTTCCATTGAAATCAATAAGAGCGCCTGCCACGGATGCGCACACAGTTCATTTCCCACGTGAACAACCTGGTGCAAAGTATGCTTACATGTGCATTACTGCGCAGGAAATGCGTTCAGCCAAACACATCTGCTGCAATGGAAATGACGGGGGAAAGCGAAGAAAGAGAGTCAATGCATAGAGGTTATTGTTGCTTTTTGCCTGGTCCTGTTCCTAATAGAGTTCTGGATGTGCATCAAGAAGTTCCTATGCTATACGTTACGTTGCCATAAACTTCTGTGTGGAAATGGTGTGGGACGGGTGGCAGGAATACCTGGGAACTGTCAGGATTTGACTGAGGGTTTAATGGCAATCAAAGGACGGAAGGACAGATTCTTAGGGTCCTTTATTCTGGAGCTGATTCCATTAAACAATAAAATTATATTTTGTTTTGTGAAGGTGATTGATAGCTTTGAAAGGCACAGAGATGTATGTTACCCCCTCTCCTACAATAATGGCCATGTTTAATAAAGTAATAGCTCATGTCTTATTTTTCAGAGGGGGTTTTAGCCCCAGAGAAAAGGGGCAAAAGACACAAGGGTCACTTGTACCAAGGTGGGGCAAACCAGAAACAACTGGACCAGTTAGAAGGTTTGAATGTATAAGAAGTGATTTATGGTACAATGTTTGAAAAGTGGTTTTATCGCCATAGCAACAGAATGTGCCTGCTGATTAAACCAGTGCACTGGTTGCTATGGTGAGAAGACCACATATCAAAATTGTCTACAGAAACTTTTTTTTTATATATATAAAATCCCTACAGAATGTTTCTGTCTCTTCTATAAGAGTAGGACCCTGAATGAATTCCAGAACAGTAATTGTGCCACAACCACTGAGCAGCAACCAAAGAAATCTCTTTGTGGAGCAAAATTTCTCCCCCACCCAAATATTTAACCCCCAAGTCCCACGGTGTCTCCCAGTAGTTCGGTAACATGAAAAACATTGCCACGGTGCATTTGGTAAGAGGGGTCTGTCATGAAACATATGGACCCTTTAACAAATCTACACTGTTGTATCAGTAAGCCAAAACCTCGAGGGAGATGTAGGGGAAAAAAATCCTAACTAAATAAATACAAAAGCTTCTTAACAGGAAACAGGCTGGAAAGAGTCAGAGAGACAGGACTAAAAGGGTCTCTTTCACACAGGCCTCCTGGCTTCCCATTAGGGCCGATTTGAATAAACATTGGTCTGTTTAGGAGACGGAGTTCTCCTGCAACTCATTTTGCTGGTAAGAAGGGTGGCTTGTCTTCTTTGTGTGTACTGGCGGAGGGATGGAGCAGTCACCCTTGCTCACTTCACCGTTCATTGGAAAGATGAAGGGTTCTTGTGTGCGAATGTTTTATCCAGGCTTTTCTGAGAGTAATCGCAAACCGTCATGTACAACTCTTTCCAAACTCAATTTCCTCTCAGCTTTGGCTGTCTATATCCATAATTCATACCACTCCGCTATCATCCAGACTTTGCATCACAAGCCAACTCCAAATACCCGTCGGCTTATCCATGTGGTCCGTAGGCAGAATTCCCTGACAACATTTGTATATTGAAATATAATAAACACATTCTCTAAAAAAAGAAGAAAATGCCAATATATGCTAATTTCACAGTGTATGCATATATGTAATCTATTTTATCACCAGCGGTTAATAGATTTTTGAGTGGCTTCTTGAAATGGGTTGTAAGCTCCCAAGAGCGGGGCCTTGTTATTCTTCAGTACCAATATGTTTTAATGTGCGTTTATGTTATTAGCAATTTAAAATTGTTCTTGTTAAAAATCTTTATAGTTATACATAATCTCCTGTCCCTATAAAAATAAGTGCAATGGAATTGTCAGCCAGCTGCACATTGACTCTGAGCTAACATATAGCTTGACATGTCTAGCAACACGTGTGGCAACTGGTTCCATAGGTGGTTCCTATGGTCCTAAATTGCCATTGCCATTGTGGGACAGCTAATCGTGGATCATCCTTAACAGAGCTTTAAAATTTTACGGGCACAATGAAGAGTTCATAGAATATTATCCCCTTGAAGGTACATATGGTAAGGCAATTCAAGAATGTTTTGAGCCATACCAAAATCTAGTTGAAATACTCTTAAAGGTCCACTCTGAAGAATGATCAGTGCAGTAAATAGAAGGATGCTTTGGTAGGACACGTGGCAGGAATCTAGTTGCTGATTATGACTGCAACTCTCAGTCTTAATCAGTATTAACATTTAGGAAACGTAGCCCAGAGGTCCAGCCCTGCCAAGCTCTGGCCTAAACTGAATGCTTTAATTGGAGGACACCCAGATCTGTCACTAGACTAAGAGTTGGCATTCATTTCCTGGCTGTGTTTTCTATGTAAATACTCTTTTTTTGAATATCACAATTGTTAGATTATATTGCTGGAGTGCTATGTATTTAGTTACAGTACGAGGGGGTAGAATTGGTGGTGGTTGGGCAAATAAATAAATAAAAAGGGCACCGTTGACATCTGTTGAGCTCTTTGTGGATTAAGACTCAAATCAGTATCATGTTATTGTAACTTTTTCATGGGCAACATGTTTAAACTATATAATTTATTTTAATTTGACACCTTCAATTAGAAACAATGTTGTAATAAGGGCAACATGTTGTTCATTACCATCTTGCTTTCTCTTGAACGTGGTCCATATTCACAGAATTAAGGCTCACACCCATCATTTTACTCCAGTCATAACAATTTCCTTTCCTTTCATTTTCTGAATCATGCCAGAAGTTTTTTCACTTTATCAGAGCTGTTCCCACAGGCCTGGAATGTAAATTTCATTTCTCAAATGAGTCTGGTTTTATTCACGTCTGAGTAATCTTTCATTAGCGCAACCTAGGTCGGTCTTATAATTAAGGTCAAGTGCTGGTCTATTCTCAGATATGGGGAGTCATATCTTCACGCTATTGTGCTTCTGGACAAGTTTACTCTGTGATACAACAATCATTATGGGAACTTTAATATTCTGAAACTGTTTAGATGTTCATCTCTACCCAAACACGTCCAACCTTTTGTTTTTGGTGTAGGCACTGATAAATGGTTTGTTTAGTAGAAAATTATAAATAGAGAGTGTTAAAGCGGGTCAGAAGATCTCCAGAGTTTACATTTCCGAGTAAATATGACATGAAACAGACCCATCAAGAAATGGCTCATATCTTAGTACATGTGTCAGTAGCCTATTCTATATTACTATGGTATACAATTGAAGAACCTGTAAACTTTCTTCACTCTTCAATAAATTAATAAGAAAACCGTATCAACCCTTCCTCTTAAAAAGTATACACATCATTTGGGCAAAGGAACACTCTCAGAGCTCTGGGACAACCACCAATTCCCAGTACTTCCATACAGCTGCTTGTTGAGACAGTGACGGGTAAAGCGACAAATATAATGTCAATCACTTTTCTCCTTAGTGAGTGGGAAATTTTATTATTTTGGAAAAGTCAGACACTAGAAATATAGACAATTCCAGAACCTCTACCCTCTGTGTCCGGTCTGCAACTGCCCCTTCTAACACAATAGATGGGGGACCCCAGTAGTATCCCCTGGCCTGGCTTCTAATAATGGAGAGTAGTAGTTTGCACTGGTGCCATTACAGTATATATAATGGGAGGTCAAGTATGCCCAAACAACTGGTTAGGCGTATTTATGTCTGGAAAATTTGACTAATTTGTATGCGTCTCTAAGGAACACCAGACTTTAAAAGGAACGCCGCTTTAAAACTTAAACTCTTTATCTTATATTAAAAATGTTTAAAATCATTGCTGTTATGTCTATGCTAAGATCCATCCATTCATGTAATGCATGCCACTGCAGCGACAGAACGGGTGCTCCAGTGAGTGGCTAGCGGCTACATATGCCCAGCCACTTCTAAGTCAGTATAAAAAGCCACACATATCCAGCCATTGGTCACAGTTACATCATCAGGCAACCACTGGCCCTAAAGTGCCAGGGCCGCCTCGGGATCGCTAGTTCAGCCCTGGCTGCTGTTGTTGTGATCAGTGACTCGTTATGGTGATAAGGGCTCCATAAACATGAACCCGATCAATAGGAAAAAATATCAAATGTATACATCGACCAAGATCTATAGGAGGTTTGCTGAGGTGGAACGATCGCTATGCATTCTGCATTCTGATAAATTCACTGATGTATATAAACATATTGAAATTGCGTTTTGCTGCATTTGTACTCAAAACAAGGCAATTGGTTTTATTTTATTTGAATTAAAATAAAAACGAGGTAAACATTATATGTACAGCTGTTTCACAAATATTTCCACTATGAACATTTATGCTGGAGTTAATATTTTCGCTCCTAGAGAGGCTAACAATGCATCTGGCACTGAACGTGTTAAAGATGAACAGGAAGCGCCCTGCACTGGGAGATATGTCGAGGGCAGAGAAAACGATAGATTTGTTATCTTAAATCTGTCACCCCAGGTTAGGAACAACACATATTAATATATTTACAGGAGCATGCGGGGCGATGTGCAATGTGTCCTGTGGCCACCTGTACATGCGCAGAAGAGATTATCTGGCCCACTGGTCTTTTAGTCTATGTTTGTATTAAGCAAAGGTGGAGAACTCATCTGAAGGGTCAACTCTCAAACACAGAGATGGTCCAGCTGTTTGCTTAAGACAGGAAACTGTGGCATCCTCTTTCAAATTGGAGCGCTCACCACCCCCTCAGTCTCTCCATCTGCCTCCACTTCCCCCCTTCGCTTACAGACGTATTCTTCCAAGTGCTTCCTTACATAGCACGCACAGAACTGTGCAAAAGTTTTAGGCCGGGGTGAAAAAAAATGCTGTAAAGTGAGAATAGTTTATTTTTATCTTTTAACAAACTGCAAAGCGAGTGAACAGAAGAAACATCTAAATTAAATCTATATTTGGTGTCACCACCTTTTGCCTTCAAAACTGCATCGGTTCTTCTGGGTACCCTTGAGATTTCTACCTTTGCTTAACACGAGCAAAGTCTGGAAAAATGACAGACCCACATAATGTCTTCTGCGCAGGTGCAGATAGGTAATTGTCCTCTCCTTGCCCTCGTGGCACAGGGGAACTTCCACTCCCCTCCACAGTCTCCCTGATTGTGACAGTTTAGGGGATTTAAATGTCCAGCACCTGTACCTGATCCGGGTTTCATAGGAAACCCAGACTGGATCCCGTAGACACCTTGCAGATTCTAGTATGGACTTTCCACTGAGTGGGGGAATAGATCTCTGGCCCAAAGTGACAAAGGGCTTCTGTGAAGATATTCTAAGTGACCCCAAACCTTTGATCAGTAGTGCATACGAGTGATTGTGACAGCTGGTAGCAACCAGTTATATTCAGCATGTGAAGTATTTCTCAAGGCATACCACAAACATGTTCGATGACTTCTAAGCTACTGGATGCTTTTATTTTTTGTTTTTCAAGGGTGCATATGGTGCCCAGCCCCGGTACCGCACAAGCCATACCCCAGGCTCACATACTGAGCAACACTCGAGTCTAGCCTGTTCTTATATGTAATGCAATGTTTTACTTTAGTGAGAGGGTGGCAGATAAGTGGAGCCGTCTCCTAGCAGAGATGGTAAGGTGATGGAATTTAAGCATGCGTGGGATAGGCATATGGCCATCCTGAATGTAAGACAAGACCAAGGACTAATTAAGGTTTGAGTCTTTACAGTAGGAAAGATGGGCAATTTTCAGGCTCAACTATGTGCTTTTCAGTTCTAACCACCCCACAAACTCTCCAGGATTTCCACTGATGTTTGCACATTGCAGGGCTCTGTGGGTCCCTGGGCCGTATTAACCAGCCTTATAATTAAGGTTCAACATTCCTGCATCACTTTTATTCCATCTTAAGTCATCACCCCTCCTAACACAGAACAGCTGGAAACATATAAACCGGCCTTTAACCGCTTCATGGCCAGAAGTGGAGCGGTGCCTATAATGTCCCTATTAGATATGCAGCTAATGTAATGCAGATGTGATTTCCTTGCCAAGGCATCGGTGTGCAATGTAATCAATGACTTCACTGTAATACTTTACAGGTCTCTCTGTAACAGCACAAAGTCTTCCATATCACTAAACGATGTTGACTTAAAATATAAGTGGACCCTCTGAACTTTATTATTGTTAATGTTCTCTTTTTTTATTTATGGACCTATTCTTAAACTGGATTGTCCTAATGATGGATGGATACCAGGGTTTTTTTTATATGTTTTTTTTATGCAGCCTTGAGATACATGTTACATGGTAAGATAAATGCATACCCCCAAAAACAGAAAGAAAGAGAAATACACCACGCTTTGGTACCAAAATACTTAACTACCCGCTTTGGATACATATGGCATCAGCACACCTTCCATTATTGCCACACTGTGGCACTGATTTTACGCATTTAAATAAACTTTCATGCTAAATAACACTTGGCATACCATAATTACAGGTCGCTTTATTCTGTTATTTTTTACTTATTTATAAACCATTTAAGACAACTTAATTCAAAATGTCACCTGGGCAAACGTATACCACCATTATAACCAACTTCAGCCAGAATAGCCATGTACACCACATGCCTGATTGGTACCGAGGCTTATGCCCAGGGAATGGCTTGTACCTAAACCCCTAGACTTGTGCACCACGAGTAACCATACCACCCAACGGTTAACTCATGCACTATACCAGCCAATTATAACACTGGCCACAGCTGGAAACAGGATAGCCATCAGAAACCAAAACCAGGGAAGGGTTAGCAAGTGGGCAACTTGACCAGCTCTCTCTGTTGAAACTGGTGTAGTCCACGAGACGCTGCGTTAGGTAGGCTTACAGGATAATTACACTGCCCAGTCAGAGAGTGTCGACGGGTCTTGCTCCTCTCCCTTGGTCATGGTGTCCTTCCAGTCAATGCTCCCTCTCCAGGGCTGTCCTTGATACCTACAGCAGATGTTTTTAGGTGTATTGGTAACCTTTCCTTTCATTTCCATACAGCTTCCCCACACGTAGAGTATTTTTCACATGTTTGCACACAATACAGATGTCAACCTGAGGGTTTATTCATCATGCTAGGAATGTCCAGATCATGAATATTCCAGCTGTAGGACTTCACTATGCATTTACGAACCCACTGTGATTGCCCTGCAAAATGCATAGATAAATAGGTCATGACCTTTGCGGTGTGGCTAACAGATCCCAAAGGGGTGATGAGAGGGGTAGAACGTTATGGAAAGTAAAATGTCCACAGAACCCCCAAACTCACAGTTTAGTGGATATATGTTGTTTCTTTATGCATCGGAAAAATACGCACTAAAACTATGGGCAATTATTTTACCAGTTTAACAGCAGAGGGGTGTAAATATTCCCCATCATTCCTGTTTACAAATGCAGAGTGCCTTACATGCACATCTCTAATCCTCTTGTATTTGTATGTAACCCGGAGTGCACCTTTAATGGCTGTGTGATGAGGGGTGCAATTAAGGGCAGTTTGCTTGCAGTGTTTCAAACATTCCCCTTAATTAGAAGCTATAAATCAGCTTGTCATATAATTAAGGAGCTGCAGGACAGAGTTGGTGAAATGTTTTTCCATGAAGTTCAGACTTGGGGAGCTTTCAATATGAGTCTTATTGTGGGTTAACTCTCCTGGTCGCTCTTCAGGTTTGTTTGTTTTTTTAGGAACCCTGTAGGTTAAAGCTTTCTCTGTCAAAGGTGCCATCTTGTAACCTTGGATGGTACAAAGAAAAGAATTGGAAAGACTCATTTTAGACAGGTTTGAGAAACCAACATTTTGCAAAACGGTCTTGCATTTATCATGTTGCCCGTACCAGACTCATAACAAAGAACTATATCATTTTTTGGGAGGAAATGATCATCTTAAACCTAAAACCCATTTTGTAAATTACTTGAAAGATCTGGTCAACTTGTTCTTAACCAAAGAACATACATACTGTCTGTGAGACATCTTCTAGTCTATACATTCAGTCTAGGCTAGTCCCCAGAGGAGGTTGTGCAGGGAGAATGGCCATGGCCCCATCTATAGCCTTAGCAGTAGTTAACCCTACTTGAATAAACATCTTACTCTTCTGTGCTGTGGTGGATATGTTATAGAATCTCCTCAAGGCAGTAAGGGGACCCTGTTACCCTTGACTTTGCCATAATGGTTTACTTTTTACTAAGGGTCAAACCACTCCCTACAGGAGGTCTTCTCATAAGCCATAAATCATTGAGAATGAGGTACTTGACCCACTAGACTCTAGCTAATGACATCAGGACCATCCTGGGATAGTATTAAGAAGCCAGTGGTCCTTAAAGCCACCATTAGTAATGGAGACCCCCATCTCTAGAAAGATTTTCTAGAAGCAGTCAACAGCAGGCTAAAATCGTGAAGGGTAAATGGTCTCAGCGTATATTGTTTGGAGAAAGAAGGAGAAAAGGGCAATATAGTATAAACATTTAAATTAATAAAGGGGCTTATGTCTAAGTACAGAAAAAATATATATTCCAAATGATGAGAAATGTCAGGACAAGAGTACATGGTTTAAAACAAGGCTGTAAAACTCCACTCCTTGATGGCCACAGGACAGGAATTTTGTTTATCCTTACCGATATAAGTGGACTTAAAATATCATGGTGTTAATATAATGCAGGAAACTATTTATTCAACGAGTCTGTAGTACATTTGCCATATGTAGGTATGTATACATAGTCCTTTCTCCATGAACTGGCCAATATTATTCTAAATCTGGTGGGATTCAAGCAGTTGTCATGTGGTAGAGGGGTTGACTTGTGTGTGTGGGGCTATCATGTTTGTTAACATGATTTCATGGTATGCTTTCATGTGATATAGCTAGTGTATATTATGCTATCAACACTATTAACACATTGTCGCCCTCACTGCTAAACAAAATTCAAATTAACGATATACAAAATTAGCAATAACAGGAACAATCAAGAATTACTGGTACAGAATACCGCACTCTTGTCAGCTTACAAACTATTAAAATATTAGCACAGGGGTCATTTAGGAACACAATAGGGCATTTAGATATTTTAAGGGCTCAAGACTGATTTGGACAATATTCTCTGCACCTCTCTGGCCACACTTAAAAAAAAAAAAAAAAAAAAAAAAAAAAAAAAAAAGTGCATGGTGACTGCATTATTTTTAGTAATACTAGTATTTAGTATGCACAAAGGGCACAGTATAGCCATTAAGATTTGGAATAAGAAATGGTTCTTTTTCCAGTAAGGGCAATGAAGTGATGATCGCTTAAAAGGATGCTACTTCAGGGATGAATCCCATTGTTCCGCGTCTGTTTACTTAGAAATTACTCGGGATATTATTGTTTGCCTTCCTCTGGATAAACGGAAGAAAATCTGTCAACGGCTGACCCTGATGTGCTAGTGAAGTCGGGATAAAAAAAAAAAAACTGGCAGACCCCAAATTGATTAAAAAATACAGCAATTCACACTTACACTTTTTGACCTGATCTCAAGTTACATCATGACAGACTCAGACATTGCCATCTTGTTGTTATTTTGTGACCAGTAAATATAATACTGCCCCATGTTTATTTCCATTATTGACTCCCTGTAGATTTAAATTGTTATTGGAATATTATACAATATGACTTAACACTGATTTCTAAGCGCCATTAGGACTTCATATTATAAATTTCTGATTACTATTTCCATGCAGACTTCCCTTCTGTTAATCATTTATTTCCTATAGACATCCGGTTCCCCCTGTCACCTCCCTGATCTCTGATAATTACACGGACATTAATGGTGTTAGTATGTAAGCTCTGTGTAACCTACTTTTCCAGCATAGATCACTGCCTGTTCTGTTATATGCAGGGTTCTGCTTCCATCAGGTTCTCTTATCAAGTTCTAGGCACTGAATACCCCCATCCCTGGTCACATTCAGCTGAATAGCCATTTTTGCAAAAACGTAAACTAATTTAGTGTTGAGTTCTATATTGGGCTTTAAATGAGACGTTTCTCAGCAAATAGTTGATACCAGGCAACCTACATGTTTAGTGATGTTATTACATACCCTGTGCCTAGTCTGCTGAGCCTCCTGCACAGGGCATCTGCCAGCCATGTGTACATCCTCCTTCCCTGTATATCATTGGCATGCATACATTAATGTCAAGTAAATTAATGGCTTCTTTGGTTAGTGAGACACTTCTAAATAAATGTATTTTTGTGCACAAGAGAAAAATGGATTCCATACAGCTACTGAGATAATCGTCTGCCCCAAAAGCTGGTCTATGGGAATAGTATGTTTCCACCCAGACAGCAATGACTTGGATCAAAGAATTACTCTAGAATAGTAGAGAACAGGGTTGCGCTTGAAATGTCTTCTTTTGCGCTATTATGTTGCTGTCCGTTCATATGCAGCCATCAGTGGGTTTTTTGTTATTGCCCGTAACATGCCTACACCATCTGTCCTTATGTCATGTCTCATGTATAACTTGAATAAGTTAGTAGGGTTTGCTGCGTAGTCTACTTTTCCACATAGCTTGGAGAACATTAAGCAAGCTGGAGAGCACTATGTAATAGGTCGAGGTGTTTGACCGTTTTTTGATGCACGAGATACTAGTAAACCCTGTTATAGGGGAACGTTACATTCTAGATTATACTCAGTCTTATTTTACGTACAACATAGTAGTCATGCTGTTTTCTTTCCTACTCACTTAAGGATAAATATACAAAATGAAATGAACTGTTATTTCCTGTGCTCTGTGTAAGAGCTGCCATCTTGCTGCTGGATCACATATTTTAAATTGCTTGAGACTCATGTGGTCTGCAGGTGGAGTCCAGGAAGCACGTTACAAGTTCTTGCTTGGCCTGACACTAGGATTTAATGGTACACTTGCATGAAACAGCAAGCAATGTGATTGGTGGATATCAGAGCTTAAAACATATGACATCGTAATAATTAAGAATACTGCGTAGAAATAACAAATATCAAATATGATATTCATGAAAATATATTTTATTTATAAAACATTTCATACGTAACAAAGCAGGGATAAGCAGCATGTGCCCCTCCGTGTTTTTTGGGTAGACCCCACTCCTGGCTTTATTTTAACTATTTTCTTCTTATTTAAAGTTATAATCTTTAATAAGGTCACACAAGGCCTTGTTTTTTTGTGTCAGGGCAGCATATTACAAACATTACAAAAAAGGACATCATTTTTATAAAGAAAACTATAAATATGCATTTTGTAGGGGAAGAGCTGGGAGTGCTGGAAGTTGAGTGGAATACTGACGCGCATCCACTAAGGAACTGACCTGTCAAGTGTATTGTACTAAGTTAAGGGGGCTTATCCTGGAAACAGCCTTGAAACAGCCTTATCTGTAACCTCTGTGCCCCTTCCCATTGAAACGTTATTTCCTTATTGTTCTTGCAGGATAAAATGCCGTGGATGGGAGAACTGGTATTAAAGCCCTGTTGCGTAGCACAGTTGTTTTGTGGTGGCATTTATTTTATCTTTTATTGGGCCATTGAAGCAAAAAGATGCAGTTATGTAAACTTTATGATCCCAGTGCTCTTTTCTCCAGACGGAACGAAGAGACTTCTGAAATTCTGGAGGCTTATGAAACTCTGTGTGTTTTATCTCAGGAAAGAGAAGGGAACTTTGGTCCTTTTTCTCCTTGTCCTATCCTGTCTTATGATTCTTTCTTTGGGGCTATCCCTTCCCTACGCATGGTTACCACTATCTCCTCTCCTTAACTTAGACGTATGCCCCGGCTCATTTAAGGGTTAAATCACTGGGAAGCCCCCCATGTATGTTTTATGTAAAGGTACATTGTAACACCTTTATTATACTGTAATGTTCAATGAAGGGTTCATGGCATCTGCTACTGAATTATACAGTCAAACATTTAGAACAAATACAAATCATGGGGAAATAAGTTAATAATGTAATATGTATATAATTCTGAGGGGATAGGCTGGTGCCAGGTTCTGCTCCCTTGTTGTCCTTACATGCTGTCCTCAGGGTCGGTGTACATTATCAGGCCAGCTTATTCTAGATACTAAACAGATGATGGGCCCTGCTTGTCATCCAGGCTCCCATCAGCAATTGCTATAGCAGGAGACACTAGCCAGTCCTCTACTATTGCACTTCCAGTAACAGACCTCCAGTAACTGGTTAGGGGAGAACCCAGCCAATACAAATACGACCAAAAAATCTACTTTTGGAGTGCAGGTTATTTTTAACCAGATCAATGTACCATGGCTATCCTAGCACAAACACAATTGAACAAAAAGTGAGGTTATACATAGAATTAAAAAAAACAATAACAAAGTTGTTTGGCCTGATGCTTTTAAAAAATTGAAGGCATAATTGTTCTCATCACACCTTGCTAGCAGCCCTTGAGGAGTGGTAAGATATTGCGACGTTGACGCGTTTGCACCCAGGACAATTTTAGAAGCATCAATTTTATACTGATCTATTACACCCTTTAAGTATTTAAATGGAACTATGTTTGAGATGAAGCTGGTATTGCTAAAACTCTGGAATAAAGACTGGAGGAATAGCGTATGATATACCAGTAGAAATTCCTGGCAGGTGACCATGTATCCCCTCTTTCCTGAACAAACATCATTAGCATTCCCAATAGTGTTGTTCCATCTGGGAGAATAAATCTGTGGTGCAGCTGTAGAACAGGCCACGTGTTAATTCAAATTACTTAATACAGTCTGTTTGTGATCGTCACTTTGGCTCACTCTGATTAGCATTCTCAGATCACGTTTTGTTTATCACCAAGTAAGAAACCCAATTTTCAAGGCGTAAAGGACACAATATATAATGCATACGTGTGCAGGTAAATGCTTATGCATGTTAAAATTGGTACTAAGCATGGTGTGCAAGATTAAAAAGAAAACTGTGAAAGTTACAAGAATTGCATCCTGGACATCCTGTGCCTTCTCGATAAGATCCACTATCGGCCAATTCCGTCACTCTCTACCCTAAACCACCAAATTCCAACAAAAGCCCATGATGGGGGAACAGACTGAGGTCCTTAATGTTTCACTGTACTAGTAAACTATATGTAGCTCATATATTCTCCAAATAGCTTTTTTTGCTTCTAATTGTACAATTTTATGGTATATTTACAAATCCCCCAAATGTTTTCCCCATTCTAAATCTATTGCCGATGCAAAGCATACATTAAGCCTTCAAATCAGCCCGAATTATCAGCCCAGCACATATGTTGTTCCAGATCCTCAGTTAATGCACGTGACTCAGCGACAAATAGGCAACTTTGAATCGCTTAGTGGCCAGAAGCACATTACTCGGAGTGCGTAAGAAACCCATTGGTCATTGGCCAGTCCTGGGCACCAGATATTTATGACACCTAGTTATTTAGAGTTGGCTTGTCTGTTATGTTCTGTTATTTTTCATATTTGTAAGTACTTAGTTTATGTACATTTATTAACAACTGCTTGTATATCAGTGATGTGGAGAAGCTCATTCTATTATACTGCTATTATAAAACTGCGCCATACATATATGTATATGTTCAATGACATCTTGTTTAGGAGAAAACCAAATATCCATGACACGTGAATAGAGAACTGGTTAATTTGGTTTTCCAACTTTATCACCCTTTTTGTGGGCCTCTTTCTCTGCCTCCTGTTGCCAGGATTTTTTAAAGATGAACATCCCCAGCTACATCTCTCATGGATGCTCAGAGCGTAGCAGAGCTCGGCGGCCCGTGCTGGAATTCCGCTTATCATACACACGCGCTCTGTCTGCAGCTGCTCAACACAAAGCAGATGTGCATGGACTCTGCATACGGTTCCAATCCACTCGCAAGATGGCCGCCAGAAATCCCCTTTGAGGTAGCCTGGGACACCCCCATGTCCTGCTGGGGAAGTAGCCAATCGTCAGCTGGTTGTGGACAAACGCGGTTACACAGAGCAGCGTGTGACATTATGGTGTATTTAAAGTGACACTTATCCAGCTCAACACCATTGCTGACAGCTAACAGCTAATATATGCGTACGCGTAAGAGAGCTGAGCACTTGGATAGCAAGCAAAAAGAACATTCAGCCAGATATAGGAAGAGAATCTCTTTCTTACATAGTAACCAGCTGCTCAAATCTGGTCTGGAAAGTCCCAACAGCAGGACAGCGAGGCAGCTAGCAGGGACAGTGGGACAGCGCACAATAACTGGGACTGTAGGGAGTCGCGCCAATGCCACATAAAATGGGAGTAGTGTGATGCCATGCCACAACTCCAAACACCACCAAGGCCAAACTGGGGACGACGAGGTGGCCCTGGCACTTTGATATGTTTTTACGCTCACGCAGCTTGCAGCCGGGCATATACAGCCTATAACTGAACACTGAAGCACCCAAGATTGGGTGATTATGGAATAATGACACCCAGCCACTGACCAGGGATTTGCCCGCTGTGTTAGATGGCCTGTCCGGGCTTAGCCACTACATCACTGCCACACGCTGTACGGAATGTGTCCGATACAATGTTAGCAACCATGAGCAATCTTAAGCAATGTTTCTTCACCTACTGTATGGTATGTTATACTTTGGAATACTTCTGGCAACACGTCAAACTCTTAAATGGTTATTATATTTTTGTAGGAAATAGAGACGGATCATGTAAATACTAAATAAAAGCAAATGGAAAATAAGTCATTTACTCTGAGCATTTGGTTTACAAATTGGTTGAGAAGCATTGATTCGGGGAACAGAAGTTACAGATACCAATATGTGGTTATACCAAAAATAACACTGAATGTAAAAAAAGAATTCAAGAGACACATTTTCCTCAGATTGTGGGTTTTCATGTTGAGTTTTGGTTTAGGAGTATTTCCTTCGGAATCAAGGTTCTCAAGACTCTCTTCTACTTGTGCTATTTTTAAACAGTCTGACAAGGGAATTAATATCAGATAAAATATTGCGTGTCAGATGTTGTCCCACCTGATGGTAAGACTCTTCTTACATTCTTTTATGAGTAAGGAAATGTAAGCGTGGGAATGGGACATACTACACACAAGACATGGCCCAGGACCTAATAAGGTTAGATAACAAGTAGAGGAGCATGTGGACTAGATGGGCTGAATGGATCTCATACCTAAGGGAAATGGTGCTTTTGGTGTGAAAATACGTCTTATCATCATGGAAAGCTTGTTTGCTTTTTGATCCATTCCATTGGTTGCTGTGATCATAAGACTACTTTTCAAACTTTGCACCAGGATCACTTGCCTGCCCCCTGGAAATTCCTTATAATGCCAAACTGTTAAACAGAAACATAGATTTGGATGGCAGATAAAAACCAGGGATCGCCCCATCCACTCTGCCCTTTTTTCCTGATGTAAGGACTCAAACTCCAATCAGTCCATGGTTAAGTCCCATAGTCTGGATAGATTTAATGCCTGTCCTATGCTTGTTTAAATTTACACACTGTATTAGCATCCATCACTGCTGGGAGACTGTTCCATTTATCTACCACTCTCTAAGTAAAGTAGAGATTCCTTAAATTTCACCTACGCCTCTGACCCCTTAGTTTTAGATTACTATATGACCTCGTGTTCTAACATTTTGTTTATATTACATCTCTATTCTCTCTTTTTTCCCCCCAAGCTCTACATATTAAGATCCCTTAGTCTTTTCTGATAACAAAACTGTCAATATCCTTCCTGATATGGGGTCTCCAGAACTATGCACAATACTATAGGTGAGGCCTGAGCAGAGATCTGTAAAGTGGCAGAACCACCTCCCTGTTCCTGCTACTAATGCCTCTCGCTATGCAACCCAGCACCCTGCTTACTTTTTCGGATGATTTATTGCATTGTCTGTTTATCTTTGAGTCTTCAGTTGTCACTTAGAGAACATTGTCCCAATGATACATTCTGCCTTGGGATTTTTACTTCCCAAGTGCGGTATTTTACATTTATTAACATTAAACTGCAGTTGCAGTTCCATAGTACTTAAATCATTTGTTATTTCACCTGTTCCACTTGAAAGGTCTACCCTGCATACCTTTGTATTATCTACAAAAAGACATACATTACCATTAACACATTCTGTAGTATTAGTAATAAAAATATTAAAAATTATGTGTTCCAATACTGATCCTTGAGATAGACTAGTAAAACTAAGTACACTAGTAACAAGTTATTCCTCTGAACATACATCATTAAGTACAACCTTCTCTATCCTTCAGTTATGCCCTTCACAGTTCCCAGGCATTTCACTGACTTCCATAAGTCTGCTATATGACCCTGCAGATCCCCATGTGTCTTTCAAAAGTTGTAACCTCTCCTTAGTACCGGTGTTCATCATCCATCAGCTCTCTACTGTGAACTTCGGGGGTTAGGTATAGAAAGGGAATCTGGTGCAAATTTTAAATATGTTCTTACCAGCATAGCAAGCAACTGATTGGATGGACCATTCATTCCATGGGTTAACGTGGTGATACATTTTATACGAAAGCTGCATTGACTCGGATAAGGATTAAAAAGGCTATTGAATCAACAAGTCTTTCATCATATAGGGTAGCAAGGTACTCCAATGAACATGTGGCCAAAAAACTAATCGAAGAGATGAGTTGGACCTTGAACCCACTTGGTAAAGAATGGCATCTTGACTCTCTTCTTTGCATTCTCACTGCATAACAACAAATACTGGAAGCAGAACCAGGGAGAAATGATTAATATACAAATACAAACCATTATAACTGGAAAGAGCTATTTTAATCTCCCGCAAATCCTTATCAAGTTATATTAGAGAGGTGGAATTTGTTTGCAATAAGAAAACTCAATTTCCAGCCAAATCATCCATTCCATCTGTGTTCATGACAAATAACCCAAAAAAACATTTCCAAATATGGAGTTCAGGTTACACAGTATTTTTTTTTGGTAATAAAGTATAAAATTTATGATAACATATTCTGTTACATTTTTTCAAGGCTTTTTAAAATCTAGAATAATCCAAATACAAATAAGGAAAGCTTGTCCTGTGGGTAGAAGAATGCCATTGTGTTTGAAATGTAGATATAGTGTAGTATCAAGTTGTACCAGTGTAATAAATAAATAAATAAAGGATCATGTTTATTTGTTCTGATCTGGAATCTATTATTAGGAGCGATGTACCTGCGGAAGCAGCCAAGAAGCATCTAGGACTTAATAGGCATTGTAGTTTGTAGTAGTAACACGGTGGGTTTTGGCATGCGATGCACTCTGCCATTCCACTTTTTTATTAGCTGAAATATTTGATCTATGTCATTTGGAAACTCCATACATGCCGTTATGTCTGGTAGTGATATTTACATGTCCCTGTAAATATACGTATATATATATATTGTGAAAGTATGCTAACACAGAGAATATGTCACTTATACCCTCTTGGCCATATAGTTGGATCTCTTTGGTTTCTGCCTGTATTTATTTAAAAGATTTTACTAGGTACTTCAAGATAAATATGTCATTTGTGAGTATGTCCTGGGATGCATTACGGAGACATTAAGCAGACGTCGGTAGAAGTATTCAGTCAGCTTGATGACAATGCTTTGAGCCATACCGACTGGTTGCACCAGAGAAGGACTATTTTCCATTGTCGACAACACAGCAGAATCACCGATCTCTATTGTATCAGACCCTCGTCAGTCTCTAGCTGCTGTTTCTTTACAGATTAAATTCTGATGAACCACAGGCGGCCTTTCAGTAGTGGTTGTTGAGACTAATGTGGGTTTTTCTTTAACAACAAGTTCAGACCTACGGGATAAATATCACTTTGGCTCCGTCTTTAGGAATGTAATTTCTTCCATTTCATTGTAAAATACATCTCTACTCTTCTGGCTCTTTTCACAAGACGGTTCACAAGAGGTGTAACTGTATGGTATCCTGCTTATAGGCTTTTCTGACGCTCTTTAGATATCTGATAGTGTAGACATTGCTTGTTTGTACAGGATGGCTTAGATAGCCAACATATCACTATCCCTCTAATGGCTTACTTGGTGGAACACGTCCCTTCTATATATATCCCTGACACTTAATGTTGTCAACTCCCCTACATGCTTTTCACAAAAAACAAGCAGAAGGCTTACATTAGTGGTGTTTAAAGGAGATTTCTTGTCCGCTGTAGAGTTGCAGTTGAATAGTAACTAAAAGTCTACCCTTCAGCCGTCTCTAAATAAGTGAGACTGTCTATTGTCCCATCTCAGAAGGGGCGATTCTATGCTTAACTGTAGGAATCAATTATTATTTACCGGCATACTTAGATGTACACTCAGATCTACAGTTACATTTATGGGTCGCATCTGAAGCCATAGTCTGTTTCTAGTTAAACCTTTTGGATGATATTCCTTCCTACCTGCCGCCTCTCCTGCGTTTAGGTCTAGACACAATCTGGAACCACTTCAGAGACAGGTCATGTGCTACAAAAAAGTAAAACCATAGCGAGGAACGCTTCAGCCAAGAGAGTACTCTTTGTTTTTTCTTTACGGTGGGGACATGACGTAGTGACCAATTCAGAGTTTGTCATTTTAAATAAGCAAGGGCAGGGCTGTAAATCACACGTGGAACTTATTTGTTCCAGAATGAGGTTTGAGTTTCCACCAGTTGGACAGTGGTAGGACATGTTACACTGTAGCAAAGGCAAATATATATAGCATATAGTGTGTGTATATATATATATATATATATACATATATAGTAATTAGTTATGGACTTCACCTCTCATATAATATACTCATAGTTCCATACTAATTGTAACTGCCTCCTATGTATAGGTATATAGCCCAGGATCACCAGTCTCTTTGAGACTATATATATATATAATATATATATATATAATGTGGGTTTTTATATATATATTTAAATTTCTTTTTCCCCAAGGCTTTGTTCCTTGTAATGGCACACATGCCATGTTTTGGACGTCACAAAACCCACTGCAGCCTAAACTATTTTGCTTTTATTTTTTTTGCTTAAAAGCTAAAAATCTTTGGAAAAGAAATAGTATACTTTCCTGTAAATGTAACACAAGCAGTTTACTGTTTATGGCATAAGATTCCTTCAGGCTAAATGTTTTCATACGTGCCCATACAAAGTTGAAAGGGACACCTTGGGAAAAAAATGATTTTATGTTTGTAAAGCAGCACATAGAATAGTTCAGTGCTTTGAATAAGCATTTTTTGGTTGTATTTTGTTTATATTTATTATACATCTCTTGCAATAGACTGCTTAGATATACGCATTGCTATAAAGTGCAGCATGGCTCCCATCTCACCGATTTCACAGAAATTATAGACAGATGTAGCTCTACACCCAGGTCTTCTGTTTGGTATAAGTAATAAATCAAATTAGATTTTTTTTTTTTTTTAAAGATAAATTGCTCCAAATACTAGATTTTTTTAAAGAACTCTTTTCTTTATTTGAATAGGATAATTCAGGATGTTTTCATGATAGTTTCTCTTTATAAATACTGTAGGACTGACATGCAGTCACGTATACATTATGTTGTTTTGTTATCAGCTCACAATTTCTGTGCTTCTGATCCTCTGTGGGTGATGTACAAGTCATCGTGGTATCAAGTTTGAAAATTGGTTTTTAGTTACCTACATGGTAACTAATAGCGCGGTCCAATAATGAAATTGAGAAACCAGCTTCACACTCCAGTAATTAATATAAAGTGTTCAAACATGTTCACATAATAATCAGAAAAAACACAAAGCTTAACACATTCCGTGCCTTAGATGGTGCTTACTTATGTTTAAGCGCCATCTAAGGTGCCAAACACTTGTATCTATGAATACCTATAGTTTTAAACTTGATTTAAAGGCACAGTATGCACCAAATCACTTTCTTCTTGCAAATCCCATAGAAATATACACAGTATCACACACCAATGATCAGTTTGCGCTGCACAATCACTTTATTCCCACATGCCACAAAGCCAGGAAACGTTTTGGGGTTCAAACCCCTTTTGTTAATTCAGCTACTTTCTAGTAAATCGCTACAGATTGCCCAAGGGCACTCATTGATTTTTTTATTCTGTTCACTCTCTTCTTTTACTCATACATTGCCGACCTCTACAGCTATACAACCAGACAATCTCTGTCGGTCCTGTTTTCTGGATGGGCCCACAAACCCCCTTAGTATTTGATAAAAATCAGTAATTACCTTCAGGCTCTAAACAACTAACCCCTGAATCCAAAGATACATAACGCATCAGGATTGTTACTCCATGCAGGTGATTTGTCAATTTTTTACGACCAAAGTACTATGGGCAAAAAAACCCTTTTGTTATTCATGAAAGTTACTAGCTACTGAAAATTATACTAACACAATGTAAGCACCACCCGAAGAACGTAAAGTAAAAACTCAACTTTTCAGAAAAAAAGGACAATTCTCAAATGTACATTTTAAGTGAGGTTTTGGTTACAATAACATATTTTTTTAAATTGATGGTTGATTAGCTTTGGACACTAAATAGATATGTATCTTTCTTTCAACGAGAATTATGCTCCAAGTGAACAAGGCTTTGAAAGACCGAAGAGTTGATGGTTTCCTTCTGAGGCTCTTGGTCCTCACGCTCATTTACACGTGTGGTGTATGTAACGTGTATGTAACGTGAATTGGCATTGCTGTACGGCTCTAGTCATTCTTTCTCTGTTATCTTGTTATCCTTCTTTTTGAAAAACATCACATAGAATTGCTTTCTGCCCAAACTCTGCACAAGAAATGAGAAACAGGTCTCGTGATGAAACAAAAGTATTATTTTATCCTCTTGGCCAATCTGCAGACATATTGGTCCATAACCTTTTGAAAACCAGATGTTTGCTGCTTTTGAATTCAAAATCATTCATTAACCCCCATGGAAAGATACACATTCCTGGAAAACGTAACCCCTTATATGCCACGTGGATCAATTTCTCGCCAAGAAATGTTCACGTTACAGTTTTAGTTGTCCCATTGATTTGTACGACTATTATGTTGCTCATGGTATTAAGGTTATTACTGTAAAGTAATATTAATCCACTGGATCAATTTCTTGATTTTTTTTATGTACTAATAGAAAAAAAGGTTGTCCGGATTGTGGTCATATTTTTTTATTATATTTAAGGTTTTCCCTTAGAAAACCCCAATGTTTGAACACTTGCAGATGTCCCTAGATGAGTCACCTGTATTCAAGCAGGGATATCAAAATAAGACAAGAAAGTAATGGATTGGGGGCTCAATATCTTCATAAAGCTTAGAGAATACAGCTATGGATTGAGCAACTGAGAATTGTTCATGTGACTTATACCCTGGCACAGATAATGTTTTCAAAACCCCAAACTTAATAGATCAAACCTCAAGATTCCCCAGCTAGGAAGATCCAGCTTCTCATCTCTGCTATAAGTACCATAGCAGGGTAGAGTGCAAGCTTTCAAAGTAATTTTGGTATTTTTGTTGATAAACCAATAGAACAGAATCAGAAGTGATTTTCAAATTGATTGGAGGAATAGTAGAACTGCGATATGTACTGGATCCTAGTTTGACTATGGTTACTACGACCATAAATTATAAAAAAAAATTCATATATTTAGTTAAACTTAGATTAGTGTTTTGATTCCTTGGGTTTTTAGCAACAACCCAATTGATAACTGGTACCCCAGAGGAAGAGTTGAATAATTGCTATAATGAGCTGTATAGCCATAAGGATTTTTGTTTTTCTATATCGAACTCCATTTTAGTACAAAATTACAGATTTTTGGTTTAATATTATTATACATTATTATGCAATAGTATGTATTATTCTTAAAAGAGAGAAACTATAGGGTCAGTCAAGAGATTTGATTTTAGACATTTCCTGTATCAAGACCCATGCTGCCTTTAGAGCGTAAGAGGTTAAAAGAAGGAATGTGTCCACTGCTGGCAGTCAGAGAACCAACAAATAGAGACCGAAGAGTGAAGAGGGTGGGGGGGATTGACCCCATTAGCCCGTGTCCCCATCCACATGCCTTAAGTGCTCATTAAAAGAGCTTTAATGAGCTTTTGCATGAATGGCTGGGCCCTTGAACTCAGTGCTGGCTTCTGGCTTCTTTTGTTGCTATAGGAAGATCATTTGTGGAAGATGAAGATAGGAGGAAGAATTGGAGTACTTGTGACACAGTCATGCGCAGCTGGGACATCAGTGCTAACCGTATAGGGACATATGGCGGGGAAGGTATTAAGAGACACAATGAGTGTTTTGGCAGTTTTTGATGTGATACCTGTGGGAGAAAAAGGATTATGGGCTATTGCCCTTATAGTAGTAGAATCTCGCTCAGGTAGACTTGACTGATAGTCTTTATAACTACTTAAATGATCATACTTTTAATAAAAAATCATTAACCCTTTCGGTGGCACACCCATGGTTGGTTAAATATGTTGGCAATAAATGGAATCAGTCCTCTGTAGGGGTTAAAGAATTTCCTGAACATGGAGTACGTACGTTTCGTAATATAAGGGCATGTATGTAGATTTTTCTTTAATTATTTAATTAACTAGAAAAATGATAATATAATCTATTAGATAAAGCAAATTATGCCATTATGCTTAAAATAAACAATAGACACATACAAACAATACAAATAGCTCAGTGTTAGATATCGTTATGCGCTTGGACTGTAGGCTCTACTGGTCCAGGACTACTGAACTTATTGTACCTTTTTTTATTATACTGTAAAGTTAATCTAATAGCGCTTAATAAATAATCATTTTCTTTACAAATCATAGTTTATTGTTACAATGTGCCCCGTAAAGAGTTACACTTATGTCTTTATTATGAACATTCTCTATTCTTTTTCCATAAGCATCCTGAGTTAAAGGGGAAGTCTTATCCAAATTTAAAATCAAGCTTTGAATCTATCCCATTCTTTGTTTTTTTTTTTCCTTTCACTGTTATTCTGAAAATCTCCCGCATTCCACCCTCCAGCTCCAACTGAATGTTCCAGGACCCCTGACCCAGCATTGTGATTCTGCAGTAATGACAGGAAGTTGGATAAGTGTGAGTGCTTGTAAAACTCCACCCATCTTGAGTGCAACTTCCTGTAATAAAGGGCCATTGATTGTACATCTGGACTCGGAAAGGGCGCTGCACTTTCAAACAAAATCTCGTACTTCCATAATGGTCTCTTTTACCAGGGTTAGGGTTAGGAATGCAATTTCATAATTGCACTATACATTTAATTCTATATTTTTGAGCAGGTCAAGGCAACATCTGGCTCTCATGGAAAAAACTACAACTCCCATAATGCCCAGCAAATTGTCATTGGGCACATTGCATGGAGAGTTACAGGTATTTCAATGGGGCATGTTTTGGCATCCGCGCTGCTACAAAACATAGGCCGAAACAGCTGAAAAATAGAGAATCAAGTCAACGAAAGGACCAATGAATTTGATATGTACATATTTTTTATAGTATAAACTTCACATTATTCATTACATAATAGAATATTTACAATAAATATAATAAGTTCCTGTGCTATATAGCATAAAATCATAAAATAATGCAATCTTTCATAAAGCTGAAGCAGTCGCTCTATAAAGTATATGTCCATCGTGGTGGTAGATTGCTTTATACCAATTACTCCGCATATTGAAATCAGACAGGGCTTGATACTGTTCTGTAATAAATCATACTACAGACCTTCTCTGTATAACACTGAGTTCCCAGCTAACCACAAACTATTTGTTTTATGTTAGAGGGTCTGAAGGGAGTCCTCAAACAACCCTGTTCGAGATCCAAAACTGGTCAGACACAAATCTTTGAGCACAGGTAAAACTATTTGACATTAGTCGGCAGATCGGCGATTCTCTCTCACCAAAGTCCAAGCAAAGATCATTGGAAATCCTTCCGATGGGTTTATAGCGAGTGCTGAACCTTATGTGACTTGTGGGTTAAATATTGCTACATTCCTTACCCCCACTAAAACAAATGAGAGTTTTGGCAGCTTCATAGAAATATGGGTCCAGTCCTTTGAAATGTATCTACAAACTGGAAGCCAAGCATTCAATATGCTATTGTAAGCCAGCAATAAGAAATATTCATATGCAGGAGAACTCTATTGTTGTATCAGCTGAATGGTTCCAGGGTATGATTTACCCCTTAAACTACCCTTGTACAGGGATGAGAAACATCTGCCACTGCTTATTGATCGACTACAACTCCCATGATGTCCATCCAAGTTGTGGATTACTTTTGCCCTTCACAAAGCCATGAATGCTCTTGGTTTGCCACCAGTACTTCTTTATGTTTTGTACCTGTGACGGGTGTCAGAAAACTTAAGAGTCATCAAAAAGAAGAGGGGCCACCTGTGAAAGAAACCTCAAGGGGCGCTGCAAAAGTTACCTCCCTGAAACGGGGATCTTGGTCACCTCTGGACTTCCTACAATGTAGCCCTTGCTACATGGTTTTCTGATCTCACAATGATACAAGATCTGGGTCCAATAGCAGCCTTCAATAAAATAATCCTGTCTACATACAGACACAATCTCCCACCCACCCCAAGTTTACACAATCACTATATACATACTATGCACACCATACATACAATCTATCAACAGTCATAATATAATGACAATAATTCTGGGCAGCCACATTACACAGCTATAAACAAATGTTTTGAGTAGTGGTACTAGGGTAATATATTACCTTATATATTCAAATTCTTATATCTATGACTTCTGTCTGTGCCTAATACATCTGAGGTTCAAGAGCCAGTGTCCCATTTGTTAGCATCATGTCTACCTTGGAGGATGAATCCAGGGCCGACGCGTGGATTCGTGGTTAGTCGTCGCTCATTCTTTGCATAAATTTAACACAGAAATGAATATTGCAGTATTGGTCACATAATGCATAGCTGAAAATGATTGTGGCTGTGAACACCATTCACAGAGTAAGATGTTCAGTCACATAAGCTTATGACCTGCCTTATTTACCTAAAAGCTTATGTGACTTCTTATGCTGCGAATGCTAATCCATTTACAAACGTATTTTGTTATATATATATATATAAAGTTCCCCTCTTCTGAGATATCTACTCTCTACAATTTCTGTCCACAGATAATGCAAGGTAATAAGGGTAATATGAAAACAATTGTGTGTTTCATTAAATGAGTTGTGTTTTCGCATCTGCCTTATAATAATTCTTTGGTTTCTATTCACAGGATTTTAACCAACAACAAGATTACAGTCTTGAGGAATGGATCGTTTTATGGACTGCATGACCTTGAGAAATTGTAAGTAGGCTTTCCAAATTTGTGAGCACCCTTGAAATATAGGTGCTTTCGTGTTCTTTAGATGACCCTATTCACATCCCACGTGGCTCATGCACAAATAGAATATGTGCCCCTTGGTTAATCTGGCTAGTGATGAGAGTTCTTACGGGCCACCTCACCATTTGACCTATGTAGTATGGAGGTCCCGCTCACCTCTTCTTGCAGGGTACCCTTACTAGAGAGGTCCCTTCATATTCCATAATGGTTTTAATGAGTTAAAATGAAGAGCTCTCCTACAAAAGTCTACTTTTGTGATTAAACTCCTTTGTCCTAAGGTGAAGAATTTGCATCTTAAAACTGCTGGCTGTTGGGAGCCTTTAATTTTGTATGATTGAGCCTCTATGTGTCTGCTGGCAACCAACTCCTTAGACGCTCCATTTTATACATCAAACAGAATTACCCTCCACCCCCTGATCCTACAGCTGGAACCTATAACAGATCTCTCTCTCTCTGGTCTACAGGACAACATAAGCCTTCTGCTTCTCCCAGTTTTTGTGTAGCTACCTCTAACCCACAACTTTGCAATAAATCATAGCCTTATTAGCAGAGGCCTGGCTATAAAGATTCCCATTGCTACAGATAAGAGGGCTCTGTTCTGGGGTCGTGGCTTTCTGTCCTGTGTATTTGGCTTAGTGGCAGGCAATTAACCCTTTGTATACTGTGAGCAATGGTGCTATGCGTGCTTGAAGTTGCATTTTTACTGCTTGTAGAACATGTAGTTGTTGGATAGTTCCAGTGACAGCAGTCTGTTACTATCCTTCACCGAGTTGCTATAAAGAAGAGCTCCAAACCGACATACTCAGAACTGGAAGCAGAAGTGAAGGAATCTGAGCAGATGTTAGGTCCCGACGATCAGGCATTCAGCGCATATGGAAAGTGAACATGTAATTTCCTCCCCAAACTGTGTGCAGAAATGTACATACCATTTAATGCCTGCTAGGTTCTGACGTTTGAACCATAAACGATAATGAGAAAAATGCTATTTTATACACAGCTGGACACCTGGTGCTCCGAGGATAAAGATGATCAGCTCAAGATACATAGTAGCATTGAAACAGAACCATGTTAGGTCCTTAATTCAAGAAAGAGTTATGCATCTCAGTGAAGAGTAGTAGATAAGTAGATCATTCCTCCAGCAGAAAAAAATAGAGCTGAAGTCATTTAATGAGGTAGAATAAGAGACTTTTGAAGTATCATTGGAGGTTATAGCCGTGCAATGTGGTCTTAGCACCAAGCCCACTTGGCTACTGTTCCCTCAAACAGCTGTCAGAAAAAGCCAAAAAGACGTAATGGTTTTAAAAGCACAATAAATATTGGGAATATGGAAGAATGCCTGACCACTCCAGTAAGTACTAGGTTCCTGATTACTGTTTTCGGAGTATTTTTCCTAGAAAAGTCAGCAGTTCTTTTGCAATCGTATTTTCATCCATGATGGATAATATCCCTTCAATAGAATGACATAGACATTCCGTATATATATATATATGTATGTTAATCAGGATTGCATTAGGCGTATGCCCTTTTCACATTCAGGATTTAGTTTTTTAAACTTCTTAGTGATTATTTATAAAGAACAGCAAACATGGTTCCAACAAAATTAAATAGGCTTGTTGAACGATCTTGGTTACTTTATATATATATAAACAATTTATTTGCAGACACACAGATACAGAGCAGCCATAAAGGGCTTGAGTGTCCCTGTGACTTTGGAGGTGTCCCTTTAAGCTGACATTTTAGTTTATTATCAGTGTTATGCTGGATACATTGTGTTAGTTGAAGGGACATTCCATTAGAATCAAAGCAATGATTTCCATTACATTTTATATTAGAACATATTAATACATTGTAACATTGCCATGATAAAAAGGGAGGAATATTGTCTGGCATGTCAAATCTCTGTAACATACCGCTGTATTAGTTTCTTTTAGACTACATTGTTGTCTCATGGTTATAATCCCCACGCTTATTGTCATCAAATCATCCTAGAGGAGCGAAATACAATCATTTCTTATAAAATTGTATTTAACCAGCTGTGGTAAAAAAAAAAAAACATCCTACCTAACAATTAATAATTTTTGGATGAAATCAGAGACTTATTATGGTAATTTAAGCATTCACAACCCGTCCCCCTTCCTAAAAAAAAAAGACCTGGGGCAGTCTCTGTACAATTCTAAGGTACTCAAAGTTACCTGCGTCAGCACAAAGCTTTCTACGTTTTATTTATTGCTCTTCTATGATGTCAGAACTTAGCCCCCTAAGGTACCCTTGCATACTAGTGGGAGAAGAGGTCTGTACTGATATCTCTGATTACCCCTAGGTCAGCCGGGCACAGGACTGGGACTCTGGGCATTTGGGACCTGGTCACTGATGCTCCCCTATTCTTAGCATTTATTTTTCCACCTGGAAAGAATAGGATGGTACATGTAAATAAGATGGACTTTTCATGATGGGACTCACATTACCATAAAAACTATTTGTTGGGAGACATTAGACTTTCATAACTGTGTGGAGTCTTAGAAGTATTTCTGCATCGCGGGTTAAAGAGAAACCAACATCCCAAACTTTTACATTAAAGGATAGACAATGTGCCTTGGTAAGGATTTTGTGTCTTCTATGGAATGTTGTGTTGTCGAGTTTGCGGCAGAGAGAGGGGACATTGTGAAAGTAATGTGCCTTCTATTTACAGATCATATGTTATTAACAGCATCAGGCATGGGTGAAGTGAGTGGTAAGACCTGCTTTTAGAGCAGTGGAACGAGGCCAAACAAGCTACTGCTGCTGCAGACACCAACAAGTCCTCTGCATGCTACTGTAAAACACAGCACGCCGTCAGCCTGATGGTATGGAAACTGCCTGGAAATCATCCCACATAATTCAGCATCATTAAAACTAATTGTGGGAGGAGAGCCAGGCCTTGGGCACTTGGGATCCTGCGTGCTACGCTCTCATTTAGAGGGATTTTATTAGGGGCTGCTCTTGTGGTGAAGGACACCTAGAGATGAGGGGTCAGGAGCATGGACATGCTAAGTGGTTACCCAGGGGTCCTAAGTGGTTTTCATTGGGACAATTAAAGGAACCCTCTGCAGAGGGTTTCTGTAAGCTACCATATCATGGTACCATTAAGGTTCAATCCCAAGTTTAATATATAATAAGCGTAGGATGTAGAATAGTATGTTCTCATATACTCATTTATGTTGGGTGCTTTTCCCGTTTATGTATTCTGTTTATGTTCTGTCTCGGAACATTGAACGTGTGAAATGAACTGACAGACGTCTCAACAAAGAATGTATTTTCAAGACCTTTTACTAATGGATATACTAAAGTAGAAAAAAATGAAATTACTTTAGAAGAAGCTGCAGCTCCAGATCAGGCAGTGGAACTCCTCCATAGTCTGACATTTCACTCCACTGATTGAGAGCATCTTTTGTGTATGCGCCACTTGCTGAGTATATCATGTCTACTGGATCCCCCCCCCATACATTTGCAAGGGGGCCATGATGGAAATTTTCAACTATTTGAACTATTATACGCATTAAAGTGCAAATGATGGATGGAGAGCCCCAAAAATATAAATCATGGGAACGTTAACAAACACCTTGTGTGTAATTGATAATAAAATATTACAGATGCCATAAATAGCAGATTAGGGCCAGTTTTTAAAAGGTGGCTGTTGCCCCAAGAAATCTTTGGGGTCCCCTGTGACCAGCCAAGGGGAAAATGGGTGCCTTGGGGTCCCTTATACTTCTGTAACTGGAAAGTTAATTTAAAATTGTACTGTTTTAAAATTGCCGAGACATACCGAGACCGTTCACCTTTTAGGGTCAGGCCAGAAAAAATGTATCGTATGTATTTATTATATGTTTAACCATTCCACTGCCACATGGAGGACGTTTACTGTGCAATGTGGTGCGGGTCATAATAATGCATTAGTCATGAGACTGGCAGTCGCAGAATGAACATGCCTGTTACATATAAACGGAGGTGTTGAGAGTCATTTACATGAGCTCGAGATAAGGAGCGCCCATATCAGCGGGACCGCAGGATGGAGTGTTGATGGGATGAAGGGAGGGGGTGCAGATCGGTGCCAGCGGCGGAGGAAGCAGAATTACAAACAAGGCATGGAGAGGAGAAGAGCGGATCACTTAATCAGAGATGTGAATACTTGGAAAGTCTGAGCGCTCTAACCGTTCGCGAGAGGAAGTGACATAATGAGGAATACATCCCAGCACTTCACTCCATATCCTCCCTCGGCCCCTAGGTCACAGCCTGTTTACACTGCACTGTGTGGTTTGACTTTGTTACTGGATGAGGGGAGGAATAATGAATGTGATGCACTCTCGGGATAACTCTTACTAGCAATAATAATAATCAGTCATAGAGGTATCCATTACACTTCTTTTAATTATGCACCTTTACTGAGAGGGTGATAGATACATGAAGCATCCTCCCAGCAGAAGTGGTAGAGGTTACAACACTGAGGGAATTTAAACATGCACGGGAGAGGCATAAAGTCATCCTTAATCTAAGACAAGACCCAGGACCGATGGACTCTTTACAGCAGGGGACTGATTTTTGTTTTTAAACCTGCCCATCGTTTGGGAGTCTTGTTTCTGACCAGCAATGTTAACTTGCAGCCGACACAGAGCTTTACTCAGACATTCTTTCCACCCCAGACAGGGTTAAATTAAAGAATCCTCACTGATTACCATGAATGAATCTCAGATGTCGCAGATCTACATGATTAATAGAGAACAATGGGTGATTTTGTTCAGTAACAGCATTCCTCCCAAGTGTCCCTGTTTTAGAAAGACAGTCCCTCTTTTAGGCCATGATCCCCTAGTCCCTCTTTCATTGCGTGTTTTGTTCTTTTCTGTGTATGAGTGCATCACACTCTTCCACAGCCTTAGAAGTCAAGTTAATGTAAAGGAAAAAACGTAAAAAATGGGTTTATTATGAAAGTGATAAGATATATTATTCTTCTAAATGCCTTATTGGTTACAGAAGTATTAATAAATCACAAAGTCACATAAAAGCCTTGATAGTTTTCTAGTGAGTGATGCCCTGGCCCCTTTAAATGTCCATTTGAGAAGACGGACTTATTTATGTAAAGGGTTAACTGTAGTCCACGCTGTGGGAAGTGTTTATGTTACACACCCTGGGTTACATAGTGAGCTGAATACTTGTGTTTAGTGCGGGCTTAAATATTTACCCAAATTGTCCATGGGTGATGGGTGGAGGGGATTAGCAACATAAAAGAGAAGAACAAGAAGTGGGGAAAGTGTCCCAACAACCAGCGAGGGGTCAGTGGAGCACTGATGAATAATCGTTCAACAGCTATAAACGTTAAGAAAATAATAATAGATATACTTTAGCCAGAACACACATGCTTTTCTTCCAGTTGCATCCAGAATATTTTTTAAGAAATGTGTATCTTACCTAGCGACGCATGTACAAAAGACACATTATAAGAGGATACTGGATATGGGTAATAATTGGCATTTAATTACGGTAAAGTGAAGCCAACATTTTAAACAAATGAGTAAGAACTGTAATCACACGGAGATAGTGTCTCACCAGCGCCATCTTTAACACGGGGCAAAATGAACACTTGCCCTTTTGCCCAGGCGTGTCTTAGGGGCCCATGCCAACTTTCCCTTGAGCCACCACAGTATTGAGGTGAAGGTCTGTATAACAGTCGGTAAAAAAACTATTCTCACATCCACTTTACTGCAATATAGTCCAGTTGGGTGAGTTTAAAAAGCAAGCCAACAGCCCCAAGTGGTTGGAGAATGCATTGCCCTGATGAGAAGAGAAACCATTACATAAGTTGTGGTGGGTAGATGCATGCAAATAAGGTTAACAATTATGATCAGAAGAGAAGAATCCGTGCTGAAAAATCTAAGGCAAAATAATACAATTAATTTACTAGCAGCATGGAACATTGCCAAATTCGTTACTTGTCACTATAAAAAATAACTCTAGTTACCTAATGTGTAATGTGCAGCTCAGCTTTGGGTGAAAAAAAACAGAGAATAGTTGTGAATAAAGCAGAATGTATCCAAGGAATGGTAACAGCATTCATAAAGAAATGTTTACATTTCAGTTTTGCAAATAATGACCGTACATATAAGATTATTAGGAAAAAAAACAACCCCAAGCAGAACAGGTAACGAGGAATAGTTGAGAAACTCTAGAATACACAACCAGGGGAATTATTGACTGAGGGACTGAGATACTGGATCTACCTGTCCTTATGGTTTGATGATCGGTATATCCACAGCAGGTGAGTTTATGTTGTAGGAGCTTTCCTTTCAGCACCAGCCTGATTTACCTGCCTTGTTGAGCCGCATATTCTATGACAGGGACGAGTGTCATCCCTGGGGGGGATATCGCTCAATAATTTTACGTTCCGTTGTGCAGAGCTGAATCCCCTTAAACTGTCTGTGGGTATTGGCTCCTATTAGGAAATGAGATTAACCACAGACTCTCGAGCGTCTCAGATACTACGTTCATTATCCTTGGACTGTCGGAGGCCCTGTACTTAAATATCCTGTGAGTCTATTGGCCAGTACTATAGAATTAAGATGTAAACCCCCTACTCCTGATCTCATGATGAAATGTGCTTCCAGGAGTCTTAATGAAAATAGTATTTCAACTTCTAACGCACCAGCGTTTTTTTTTTCTTTGCGGAAAAATATTTTTAAAGCATTAAAGAAAAAAGAAACAGTAAAGCAGTCCCGTGGAGTTTAGGGCCATTGAGATTAGATGAGATTGTATGTATTTTATATAGAACTGCATGATGTAAAAGCTCCCAGCGCTGCTCTTTTTAATGGAAACATATGGTGAGAAGTGATCCCTTGTATTAATTTTCAAGGATTAACTACTGATACATTTTTATTGGGCCACATACAGACTTATATTTATATATATAAGACCATGACAAGAATACATATACATTTAATGGCAAAATGCCGATATATTAAGATATAACTCCTTTTAATAGAAAGTTGTGCATCCCAATGCCTTAGTGGAGGTTATTTAAATAACATATTGCCTCATCTCTACCAATAAATGAGTATTAAACTTTTCTTTCTCAATGTAACCATGATCATGTCACTTTTCGAGAGAGTGGAGTAAACCATGGTTAATGTATTTCAGATCTGCAGAATAGTTCATTATACAATCAGCCAGGAGCAAGAAGGTTAAGATTAGGAAGCGGGGAGAGAGAGGCTGCACGTTGGACACTGCTAGACCAATGTAGATCTGGAGCCTATCTCTAGTTTCTTGTTCTTCCTGAATGTTCTGTTTTATTTGGAAAGCGGCTGTATAACTCCTGCCAGATACATCTATTTCATCAACTGTTCTGACCGCAGCTACAGTACAGCGAGATGTGCACATGTGAGTGTGGAAGCAAAACCAATGGCCGTTATGCTATATCTGACTTTCTATATTTGAGCTGCCTGGATTTACCTTATAGAAAGTGAGTCAAACCCCCAACTACATTAGTAATTTATTTCCATAAAGTGTGCAATGTCTCCCATTGTAGTAATGTAGTGGTCGGAAATACATTTCATGAAATGAAGTTGGCCTAATGTCCTAATGACATGGTCTCCTCGAGACTTGGATACATTTTTATTGTGTTTATGACACCCATTGTGGCATTTTGTGAAGTTATAAATTAAAATAAATACTTCCATGGACCCAAAGGCTTTAATTCACAGTCATTTATAGGGTAGCAGAACCGCTCCCATGCAAGATTTCCCCTCTGGCCAAAACTCTGTGTAATTGCCTCTCGGGTGAGAAACACATAGATTTTTCTAATTCCAAGCTGCTTGTTATATGTGTCGGTCTAGTTGGCAGATGAGTCTGTATGCCAGGTCATTGGATTAGTCGTTGGTCTAGTCTGTCAGTCTTATTTTGATTAATGGGGTTCTGGGTCAGCTGGCCTACTCCCAAGATGTTGAATTGATTTTGTTGAGTTAAAATGTCTTCTCAACTTTTTTCAACTGCCAAGTCATCTCAAGACAAGTTTCTATGCCTCTCATAGGAATTCACTGTACGTCTGCAGTCAATTTGATAGCCAAGCTCACTTTAGTGAATAGATGAGTTCCTTAACTTTGGCCAGCACAGTAAAGTTGCCTTCAGCAACTCAGCTGTCAATTTGACACAACAAACCATTGTGAATAGGCTCGTGTAGGTCCTATGAACATTAACCAACCTTGTCCAAGGGATAGTTGAGGTTCATAGGGGCTGCAGTTTAACAACACCTGGAAAACTAATTGTGGAATTAAAAGCATACTGATACAAACTGGTATAAAAAGTAGCAGCTTGATAAACGTCCCAAGGGCTCATGTACACCATATTTAGAAATAGACCCTAAGCCAAGTGGCTCATAACCCAGTCATCACAGAGCTTCAGTAGTCTGAATCTCCCAACTGAATGGGGTAATTGTACTAAATCCTGTTAGTGTTACCTGAGGACCAGGTTGGGAACTGTAGGCCGAAGGTCCGCTAGCTGTGAGATATTACCCACTGGCCTTGAGACCAGGTTCCTAAGGAATACTGATTCTTTTGCCACCTCTGTTTTGCTAATTTTAATTTGCTTTTCTAAATCTAATCAAACAACTTTCACAAAAAGTAGCAATGAGCACTAACAACACCAATGTACCAGCCGTGACATTTGCTTTGCCTCTTAGACTTTTAACCAATATACGCTTGCTACATACGGTAAATAACTTATAGCATGAAAGCCTGTATTAAGTGCAGGCTACAAATCTTATTATCCACATCAAGGGTAATTATTTAATTATTTAAGGTGATGCTATTGGATAAGCCCACTTGGAGAGTTCACATTATTCACCGTAATTACATTAAGAATAGATGTATTGCCGTTGTAATAGAGTTATATGTTTCTTAATGCCTCTCTGCAGGCTATTGTATGTCTTTGCATGTATTGTTAGACGTGTACAATGTACGGGCAGGGTAGAGTTAACATGTTGGGGGTTTTGTGGGACACATGCAGATGGAACCTCGTCTCTGGTCTTGGGAAACGCCTGGGCCTGTTTTGCTTGGAAGGCTTTGGGTACAAATCCAGCAATGAGGTCAGCGTGACATACAGACCAAAAACATTTTCCTATCATGAATCTTTGTCCCCCTCCGTGCTGAGCCGTCCCACCCAGTTAGTGCAAAGTCAGCCTCTGGCTCCAAAGTTTCATCCTCTGGAGCTAGGAGGTGATATCCTGCATCCAAATCTGTGCTTCACGGAGACCAGACAAACAAGTTCCAATCGAGCGTTGACTCAATATTATATACTTTGTTCATTGAAGAGGAATATATTCACTAAACCCCTAGTAGGTTCAAGTGGACCTCAGCGGTACTGTAGCTAAGAACTGTTAGTTCAGTTATTCAATGATCTTTCTTAGGGCCGAGTTTCCCATTGCTTTGTGGCGTAACTAAGGCTAAATAGATGAGTACCGATAAGGACACTATAGTATATTGTTCATTTATGTTATAAATTGTAGCCCCAAACACTTAAGTCCATTTAGTGCTA
Organism: Spea multiplicata; assembly: GCA_009364415.1. Taxonomy (NCBI): domain Eukaryota; kingdom Metazoa; phylum Chordata; class Amphibia; order Anura; family Pelobatidae; genus Spea; species Spea multiplicata. The sequence continues at coordinate 36,527,394 of VKOC01000003.1, read as the reverse complement.
TTGGTTGAAAATCGTGCCATTGAATAGTCAAAGGGTTAAATGAATGGATAGGGAAAGTTTAACTATCCAAAGGATCTGGAATATGTACCGCTTCAGTTTTATACAACTCTGGCCATTGCAGTTGTATATTTCCCTGCTTAAATACTCCTAATTGTGTTCTTGATGTTGTGATATGCTGCTCTTGAAAGGGTTAATTAAAAGAGGAAGATACAATTTTTAGACAGAAGCTTCTATTTTCCTCAACCTCATGGACTATGGAAAGTGGCTTTTGTTTCTCGGTAACAATGTACAATATGCTTTTTGTGGTGCTGGAAGCTTGCTGGCCACGCTAACTCAATGAGGCCCTGTATTATTTACTGACACACGGGGCATCTCCCCCTTTGATTTCTGTTTGGCTTTGTCCTCGTGGTTGTCATTTTTGACCCTATAAACTTTATAGTGCCTGAGAATCTGTTTTCTGACCCATTGTATTTATTCGACACTCAATTCTCTCACAGCAGGCAATGCCCTAAAGTATTTGGCAACATGGATGGCTATTTAACCCATAACGCCCTGTTATTGTAAATCTCAGGATCTGGATGGTGATCTTGGGTTCCGTGGTTAGATTCTCGGGGTCATAAAGTTCCGATTCCAATTACCGTGTTTTATTTCTGCTGTCCAGAAAATACTTGTTTTCACAATATGCTACCACAGCAGTCAACAGACTACAGATTTCACCACTTTGCACCGTAACCAGTGGCGTCTCCAGCTTTCATATTTAGGGGGGGCACATGGGGGGCC
>VKOC01000003.1:36509530-36524762 GCA_009364415.1 Spea multiplicata | reverse complement strand
ACATAACAATTTGACTTACAGAGACAACAGGTAAGGAGGGCCCTGCTCAAAGAGCTTACAATTTAGATATATATATATATAGTATGTAGATAGATAGATAGATAGATAGATAGAAAGACAGATAGATAGATATGTGTTCATGCTATGTTCCTACTTCTTTGCCCTTACTCTTGCTAAGGGAACCGACTTCACCTCCATTATCTCCTCCCTGTCTCACAACCCTAAATGCCTTTTCAGTACCTTCAATTTCTTTCTTCGCCCTATCATAACTACCCCTTTCACTAACCCTTCTGACTCTGCCTCGATAAAGAATTGAAACTATGAGATGGGATATATCTGCACAGTCCCCCTCTGCCCGTGTCCTACCTCTTACTACCCACCCTCCTATACACAGAACTGTCTCTTGTCCCTACACTAGCTCATATGATCAATCTCTCCCTCTCTACTGGATCTGCCCCATCCTCCAAGCATACTACCATAACTCCTATCTCAAAAAAGCCCTCTCTGGACTGGTCTGTACAACTAACGTCCCATCTCTTTACTTCCTCTCCCCTCCAATATCCTTAAAATAATTGTTTATACCCATCTATGTTTCTTCACTCCAACTCCTTACATGATCCTCTTCAATGTGGATTCCGCTCTTTACATTCTACTGAGACCACCCTTACTGAAGTTACTAATGACCTAATCACTGCTTAACCCAAGGGCCACTACCCTAATTCTATTGAAACCTGTTCTCCTAAATACTCGTCATGATCTTGGTCTCTGTGATATTGCCCCTGTGTATAATATACCCCAACTCCCTCTCAATTGTAAGCTCGTTTGAGCAGGGCCCTCCTCACTTATTGTTTCTGTAAATGCGTTACTTGTTATGTCCTGTTTACCCATTGTACAGCGCTATGGAATATGATGATGCTATATCTGTATATATATCTGTATATGTAGTTATAATTGAACACCTTGAAACAACTTAAGTCACTTGATAAATATTCAGAGAGAGGTCCTCCAAAGATTGAATAAATATAAGGAAAATGAATGAATACAAAAAGAGTAATTTTAGCCTGTGAGACAAAGTGAGAACAGGTAGGTTAAACTGGCTTTTCTTTGTCGCAGCAAGAGAAATCGTACTCTTTAAATATGCCGGATACCATATTGATTCAGATTGTAGGCTTAACAATTATCAACTATTATCAACACATCACTCACATGAGCTTAATAAACTACAGGCTACTGACTGATAAAGATGTTCTGTGCTTACATACATATGAGTGACTCTACACTGCGCTTGTAATTAATTACCAACCCGACAGGTGGATTTTAATTAGACTGAGGAAAGTGCAATATCATATGCGAGAATATGTATTTCCACATATGCAGTGGGAGACAACACCCATCCATTTTAAAAATAATTAAAATGACTCACTTATTTTACCATGACATTTCCTAAAGCTTGTGTTGCCAAGAGTATGAGATGCTGAACTGAAACCAATTCCCAGTGCCAGTTCCCATGAATAGTAACATCCATTAATGTTACTTCTAATTTTACAAAACCTAGAATCTGCACTTCGATATACGTGGCCAGAACCAGTTCAATGAGAGGCTTCTTAATACCTTTGACAATAGTGAAAAACATTCTAGTAATGCATACATCACTTAGTTCTATTTTTTTATCAACAATATGTCCAAGATATACATGAAAGGAGGGAGTTGCAGTCATCTATTCAGGACATGACTAGGGAGAACGCAAAAGGACCTAGTGGGCGATTGGGTCAGTCAGGTTTCTGGAGAAATTGTAGCCAGATGCAATCTGGAAAGCAATTTCATACGGGAAATTGTTAATATTACTTGGCAGAGAGAGCAACTATTTTGAGAGGAGCAGTAGGTTATTATGTCATCGAACACAAAATGCATACACCTTAACATGTGTGGTGTCCAACTCGAGACATGGTGTCAGGGGGCTAGCAAGTGGCAAGACCAGCTTTAGAAGTACTGGTCCCGGAAGTAGATATGGAGGGATGCATGACCATATGCCACCTTTTGACCCTATCACTACTGGGACTGTCCAGTGAAAAATATTGAGACTGTTAGGAGCTATGCTACAAGCCTGTCTGAAAGGGTACCCTGTTGCTCGGCCCACAAGTGTACCACACCACAAGCCCCACTCATCGCAATACACATACTTACTTTATGCTTCACTTACATTAGATCCCACCTATAATGAGCCACACTCACATATATACTGTATACGCTCACATACATTATATCTCAAACAGAACATAATGCTCTACATATTAATGACCTCCTACCGCACTAACTTCATTTCCACAAGATACACATATCTGAAGAATCTCGGCCTGGTAAGTGAAGAATTATTTCTGGAAGGGATTTGGGCATCCGTCAGTACGCGTTTCTAATGCTGCATCTAGTTGCAAAAGTGATCATAGGAGAAGGCGGTACAACAACTGTGTCAAAGGGTCCGTAAATAGAAGTGGCCTTTAGTTTTTCCCTGAGATATTATTTGTTAACTTGATGAGTGCTGCTTCGGCAGAGTTTTGACTACAGAAACCAAATTGCATGTGTCAAGTTAAGTATTATAGATGAGAAATGGATTAGATGTCTGTAGATTGGGCAAAGATTCCCATAGTCGTTTAGAGGGTTTAAGGAGTGAACAGATATAGTGAAAAAAGAGCTTTTAAATGTAAGTGCACAGGGCACCAGACTGCTTGGTGCCAGCGCTGGCACTCAAATAGCTATTAGCTAACCGCTCTTCAAATACCAAAGTTTTTCATGTTTTTCTGTAATATAGCTGTAGCTTTATGGTAAGGACCAATGACACTGGCTACAAATGAAGATGTTCCACACACACCTAGTTAAAGAAAAACAGCTGCCAATTATTACTATCAAAGCTTTAACTCTGGGTTTTGCAGCACCGACATGTTCCTGATTACGAAAATAACTATGCTCTTTCTAGGGAGCTGTAACACACGGGACATATAATCTTCGACAAGTCATAGGTGCTGCAGAAAAGGTGGGAACATATAAAATGATTGATGGCATCATCATAATAGTCAGCACATGGTATTTGACTGAATTGCTTTTTTAGTTTAGTTTTTAACGATAACTCAAGACATTTAACACAGCCAGTTCAGGTCCATCCTGCCTTAGTTAGGTTATTTGTTATAGTACTACTTAATAGTTGGTTAGGGTTACTTGATATTTGGCTGTAATTCAGAGAAGTTGATGTCTCATGGAATGTGGTCTTCTGCATCTATACATGGATACTGCACTATATGAGTTCTAAAAACCCATCTGCAACATTCCACTCTACTTGCAATATGAACAAATCCAAAAGATGGCATTCTTGTGATTTTATCATTTTCAATAAAATGTACTTTATTCCATTGAATGACGCTGTGGTGGCGGAAACCTGTGTGAAGGAAGAATCAATGTATAGAGCAGTGGGTGGCTTTGTAGACAGGTGTTGTAGATGGCACCTAGAAGAGTTAAGGGTCTGATCTGGCACTTAGCAATGTGATCCAATAAGAAAAATCATTAAAATGTAGTTTTTAAGTCAAATCTGGGGAGATTAAACAAGAAAGACTACCACCTATGTGCCCTATTATTTTCTAAAATTGTTGAAAATAATAAAAACCTAAATTTAGTACTTAATAGACATGGAGATTTTCTTGTATGATCCAGCCTATGAATGAAATAGTTTGAGGTATATAGAACTGTGCAATGTTTACAAGCTCCACATACCTACTATATTATTAAGGCACCATTCCAGGTTGAGCAGCAGATACAAAGAGATTATGTTGAATCATAACAGTGTTCTCTGTGGGACACATTGATAAAGGAGCATTTAGCTTTGAAACGTTTGTATTTATGATGCTTCTGGAACACATAGACTGAGAATCTCTGCAGGATCGGTTCTGAAGTGAAAGTGACTTTTTTATATGTATTTTGACGAGACATCTTTAGACATCTGTGTGCTTTATGCCAGAGAACAAAACGAATCATGAACGTATAAAATTTCAGTTTTGAATTACCGCAATGAAACTGTTGCAATCAACAGTTACAGTTTTAGGACTAAAATGATAGCAGATTTGAAGTACAAACGTGAAAACTTTGGTAATGAATGACATTGTCAGCCACAACTCATAACGGGCAGTCTCGATGGATCCTTTGGTTCTAATTTAACATTATGATCTCTGCTTCCATAATTTCCAAACAACTGTTTCAGCCAAGGGACAGAGAAACCAGGGCTCCAGTATGTTAAGACAATTTGAAAGTGATACCTAGACCCTCATCAGAGGAACTGCTCACTCCCTGATAGAACTGAGCCCTGTGGCATGGCCAGTGTATTTGGTGGACTTGGGAAATCCTGAACACAGTAGCCAGCCTCGATGTCAGTCTATTATCCCATAATATATATTACTAAACCATATAATGTACACAAAATATCTCCTTGTTTTAATACAAGGGAAGCACAAGTAGAGAGGTTAACACACAAGGTCACCGGGCCATTGTAGTCTTAAAGGAACACATTGTCTGTGAGCCTTTATCTTGTTTCTCAGATCACAAACACCAGTGGAATTCTCAACTACTTAAAGAGGCAACGTCTCCTTTCATGTATGCCCTCTTGTAAACATTGGGCCTGGTCAAAGGAAATGACTTAAGCCCAACTCTGCTTTGTGACTGCTAAAAGTTGACTTTCACCTTACCCACATGACAGCATTGCTTTGTTTCTTTCACTTCCTTTTTTCGTTCCAATGTATAAATTGTTATGGAATTATCTAATGAGCTTCTGTGTTGGGATAATTCCATTGTGTAAAAATCTGGCAGTATTTATACAGTATATGTGCTGTAAGAATATGTATCAGCAAAGATTATGTAATGCATATAAATAGTTACCTGCTTACCAAGCAGTTCCTCGGTATTCTAGAAATAGGTATAATACATGTACAAATGCGTATGTCAAAACATAGTAAGATATATTAAAACCGAAAGATGAGAGGGCCTTGCTGGTGAAAACAAAGCAGAATTTTCACGTAGTCTGAATAATAACAAAGCTATTTTTACCATGATCTTCGAGTACTTATTGTAACATTTATGTGAATTTATGAAAAATAGGTTTAAGGTTTAATTGAATTCCACCTTATGTAACTTTACAACTGTTTCTATGGTATCAACTCAAGATAATACGCATTCCTGGGAACTTCTGGGCTCCGGCTACCCGGAGCCTTCCCTTGCGGGACACGGCCAGGACATTGGGGTCATTCCCGCTGATGGCAGCGGGAAACACCGCCATTTAAAGGAAAAATGGGCGGGGAGCAGGGCATGTCAAGACCCCCCTCCCGCGACCCAGAGGATTCGCGCCTTGACCCGGAGAACCGGAGAAGCAGTGCTCACCCGGTAGTCTCTGGGTCAAACCCGGCGAGTTCCCAGGTATGCTAATACGGCAATGTCCATTTTTTTTTTTTAATTTACGATTGACACAACTAGGATCACTCAGATGCTCGAAGCCCTCTAGAATTGCCTCCTAGATGTGCAAAAGGATGCAGAAGTGGTTAGGATTTTTAGCATTCTTGGCTCTCCTAAATAGCCCGACCTACATTGGCTCCCCTTAGCTATCCAATTTATTTGTCTGTCTGAACAAAGACCCATACAGGTGTGTGAAGGAAAAAGTTGTGAGGCTCAGGTCCTGGTTACCTCACACATAGGCCATAGGGAGAACTTTGGAAATTCTCCCAAAAATGTCAGCTCTTTCTTAAATGTTAACCATAACATGGTTATGTTTTTATTAATTAGTTTACTGAGAGGGTAAGTCATAGAGGTTAATATAAGGGGTGAGTTTAAATATGTATGGAATAGATGTGCTGAATGGTTCTGCCTTCATGCCAGACATGATAGTCTTGAAAGCTTGCAATCCATTATACTTCAGTTAGCCAGTAAAGGTATAATTACACTTACAAGTATATTCTATAATGTATTTCATGGAGCATAAAGCAAAATATGTTTTTTTTGTTTCCTGCTTAGAGGTTTTGTCCACGTGTAAAAATGACGATTTAAAAACGGGTTAACATGACTAAGGCTTTAATCATGTGAGCCTCCCAGTTCGAGGATGATAGGCTGTTATCCATAGCTGAAGTTAGTCGGATCTGGCGAGCTATTCCTGCAGCCAGCAGAACTGCTAAATGCTGAGACTAAACAGGAGTCATGAAAAAGCAGTTTGCAAAAGTATGTCTGAACTCATTAAGCGTCAAAGGAAACAATGCGGAGGCTTTGGCAATCAGGGTAATTTCAAGGCTGTTTGGTCATTAATCATTCTTTGACAATCTGAAGGGCCCAGTCACTCTTTAAAAGCTCAGCTGTCTGAGAGAAAAGTAACCAGAGACCAGAGTTAAAGTTACAGACCCATCAGGTACCGCCTTTGATATAACACTAACACCAGGTTTTCATACACGCAGCTTTTTTTATAGGCAACACCGTGAAGAGGAAGCGGCGGCCATTTTACTGCAGCTTCATTTATAAGATAAAAGACACAGAATCCATTTTGCACAAAGGCCAATAGCTTAGGAATCCTTGGTAATTTTGTAATTGCTCGGTGATTTCTTGTAGTGACTAATTAGTCCCTAAAAAAGGATAATGTGAATTGTTGTAACTTGATCTTTTTGGCCCCAAGCTCCTTGACATTATAAAATGTTTTATAGAAATCATAAAAAGTATCATTTGCCTCATGACTGCCTCAGAGCAAGATCTGCGTTGCGATAAATTGGTGTCTTTGATGTGAGCATACTGCTAAGGAATTTACACAATGATTTTATATTAATTTTGTGTTTACTGGACACAGACGTGCATTGTATTCAGTGGCTGGTTGGAACTCATATACTGGCAGACATTACAAAGCTAAAAATCTTGGTACTGGTGATCACAGCCAAATTCATGTGAGAACAATCTTTTATTTTTATTTTAGGGACATGAATTCTGGAAGATAACAGATTTCTTCAACCTCAACAGATTTGCTTAATTTTCTTCATTCCAACTGAAGAAGAGACCTCTGAAGTCCCTTACATATTTTTCTATGCTGCACCAAATGAAAGGTAGCAACTAAAGACTTTTGTATAACAAGTATAGCTGTTTTTTTTAAAATATAGCCACAGAACGTATAGACTTTCTGTTTCACAAGTTGTATGTTTTAAAATGGATACACTTGTGGAATCATGATCTCCCGGGAGAGGGGTGGCACTCACAGAGACAAAATGGCTCCATGCATGCACATTCATTCCTGATTCAAAGGGGGCAGTATAGTGTCCCAGTCAGCATTACCAATGAAAAATGCATATTAAGTTAACCTGTAAGTAATATAATATAAATTATTTAACCTGTAGGTGAAAAAAATAAAATTGACTTACAGAAGCTGCAGCCGATCAGTTACTTTCTGTTAAGGCAATTAGCGTATTGATTCCTAAAGTTTGCATGTGGCTGATTCGCATTTTTGTGGCACAAAAAATAAAAAAACAAATGTAGGGTATACATATGTTAGCATTTAACAACATAAACAGAAGCCATAATAAATCCATTTTCTTCTTTATTGGAAAGAAGAATTTTCCTAGCATAACTCAACAGCTGAGGGAAATTAAGGAACATGGACCTCTGAGATGTCAGCCTAAAAACTCATTCAGGTGACTTCTATGCTGTATGGCCTAAAAGGCTGATAATCTGATAATATGTCAGTTCTGCACCAAAAGGAGTTCCAGCTGCAGAAAATGCCAAGTTGCCTCAAAGCCTAAATAGTTGTATAACAATGTAGGCAATTCCGATGTATGATTCATCCTTACATTCAAGAATTCACATTCCCAAAGTTACTTTCCCATGCTTTTTAAAGTAACCTCTTAAAAGTTGTATGGTAAATATAGTGATCTTCAAAGAGTTGTTGGTGCTGTTGTACTTAATACTGAAACTAACTAGGTCCTACAGGTTTCCCTCCGTATCCTGATCAACTCTCAGATATGATGTATACATAATTAATAACTAATTGTTTGTGTGTGAGCATGAATGTGCGTGTGTGCGAGCATGAACGTGTGTGCGAGCATGAACATGTTTGTGCGTGTGTGTGAGCATGAATGTGTACGTCTATGAGAGGGACTATGTATTACCATGAGTATAGCTGTATTAGGAAGTATGTCTTTGTGTACTAGTTTAAGCATTAATTTGTATGTATGTTAGGGTGAATGTGTAAGTTTGTGAAAATGTGAGAGTGTGTGTGTATAAATGTGTGCATATCTGAGTTACTGGAGGGGTACAAGGGGACATCGGGGTAACTTGGCTTTGCCTGCCCCCAGGCCAAAAGGTGCCAGCCCTCCACTCCTTACACAAGTCCAATGGTTGAGACAAAATGTACAGTTTCTAGTATATGAGGACATTATAAGAATTATCAAAATATTATGTCTTTTTCAACAAATGTAAAAAATTGGGATGGGCTAGGCATGGTCAAGCTCAGCTGGAAGCAGAACCTCTCCGCAAACTTTTGAACCTCTCAGCTGTAGCTGATATTATGTATTGAGGAAATGCAGTGCTTTTCTGGCAATTTTACTTGGAATAATTTAACTTATGGTTGCTCTACTGCAGGAGGTTGGGGATTTAAGTGGGCGGAGATGTCGTGTTGCATTTCCTCTCTGATTTTGAAGTTAACAAAAAGTGGTTTGTGGAACAGTTTTTTTAGGCTTAAAGTAATTTGGAACCTAATTGAGGGGTTTAGGTTTCTGATCGCATATCTCTGTCCAAGTAGCAAAATAAAAAGCTAGACTGACTGCTTTTCAACACCTGAACCTGTACTTCACAGAGCCAACCACACATATTTACGTATCACTAAACTGGAAATGTATTTTTCAGGCTAAAAACCTTAGAATTTGATATATTGAAACTCGGTTGATAATGCGCAAGCTGGAACAGGAAATGGAAGAGATATAAGGTATCTTGGGTGCCATATTGTAACATTGTGGTACTAAAACAAGTGAATTTATTTTTTGTGCACAGTTCCAAATACCATCTTGCTGTGCCCTCAATACCACCTCAGTGTCTGAATATTGTAGGTTCTTTAGTCTAACAACATTCAATAACAAGATAATGCTGCCACATCCTCTTGGTATCTGCATCTCAAGAACTATAGACCCATTTGACCATTATCATTACCTTGGCCTTTCCTGCACCAAGGAGAGGAGAGAATTGAGAATTGTTTCCTGTAGTTAAGGAGAAGCGCTATGAGGCCATGTGTCACCAGTGGCCAGTGAATAGGTGAAAAAATTCAGGAAGCCGACATTTCAGAGCATGAAAAAAGAAGCAAAATGTGTATCAAGTAAATGATGTGTGAATCTATGTGAATTATTTGTTGTATTCTTAAATAACAAATGTTAAGTGTAATGGTAAACTTTATACTTTATTGGAATATTGTCCAACATGGTAATTCATTTGACATTTTCTTTAAAGCTTCTTTACAAGTCACTAATTAGCCTTTCTCAAAACTATGAAAAAAATACAAAATGTAACTTTAAAGCCTCTACATGTTGACTATAAAGGTGCATTGCAGTCTGAACTTACTCAACGGCACCTAGCATAACAATAGAACCCAGGCACACAGCAAATCCATAGCTAAAGCACATCATATATTTTCATTATCATGGACAGGTATTTTTTGTATATGTCAAAACATTACCATAAGCAAATAAAATATGAATTTTAAAACATTTTGCTTTCGCCCAGGTTCAGCGACCCCAGATGCCATTATAAATGCAGGAAAAATGGGCAAGCGTAAGCACGTGGGGGGCAAAGGCTGGCCTATGTGGTAAAATCCAGCAAATGAGCTACTGTAGCTCAAAATGCTGGAAATGTTAATGCTGGTATTGCCGTTTGTTATGTATGGGACTACGAAGCGGCAAACCAGTCAGGCTGCCCATGCTGACCCCTGTCCACTGTCGACAGCACCTACAATGGGCAAGTGAGCGCAAGAACTGGACCACGGAGCAATGGAAGAAGGTGGCCTGGTCTGATAAATCATGTTTTCTTTTACATCACATGGATGCATCCATGAATGCCCCACCTCGCAACCTACAGGACTTAAAGGATCTGCTGCTAATGTCTTGGTGCCAGATACCACAGCACACCTTCAAACGTGTAGACGGGTCAGGGCTGTATTGGCAGCAAAAGGGGGACCTACACAATATTAGGCAGGTGGTCATAATGTTATGGCTGATCAGTATATATATATATATATATATAGACTTTGCCTCAATGGAACCTGGGCTGTTTACTATAGCAACTGGTCTATATGATGTGTGAACACTAGGACCCAACTCAGGAGTTAAATGTAGAAAACTACATTTATGTTTATTTGGAAGCTGATAGAACATGTGTCACGGAACTAGGGCTGCAATTTGGTGTTGTTTTCCCGTTTCTTTGTTTCCCCTAGGAGTATAATCACACCCTGCTGTTACCAGCGCCTGCCCTGCGCCTGTCCAGGACCTAGCCGCAAATTCATGGAACTGTTTGGCGGCTAGGAACCGAGATGATACCCCACGACAATTGGAACTATGTCGCTATGGACATTCGTTGTCCCACCACGTCACTCTGTAGCCACTGGAGGTGGGTACGGAGAGGAAGCTCATTTGGGAACCCTGTTTTTTTTACCAATCTTTAAGACAGCCCAGCCGTGGCTATGGAACTCTGGCCCGACTACCGCGCGGACTATTCCCGGGGAAGTTTCCAACATTGTCGCTCAGGGTCCACATTGCTTTTTGGACCTTGGAGCTCTCCATTGGTACTCCAGGATTGACCCCGCTCCCTCGGGATCACCCCAAAATAATGAACTGTATTAAAGCGCCGCGCTGTCTGGGAAGGGTATTGTTTGGTTGATGTGATTATGCTCCTTATCTGATAGAGTTTTGTATGTAAGGCTGTGTGTTTTCTCAAAAATTGTTCCCGTTGTCACATCAGTAGTGCTGTCCGATGCTTGGGTGGGCTGCTATGATACTTTATTGTCCGTTTTAGGACAATAGTCACACTGTGTAACTAAGCTCAGGCTAGCCATAGTGTCAGCGCGGCTCCATTGGATTGCAGCCCTTTTTCATCTTGCTAGCGCTAGACTCGTTCAGCGCTAAAAGGGTTAACCGCTGAGTCTCAGATCATAGGAGAAGCACAATTTAACAGGTGTACCCAGTCGAGATACAGGTCGTCTTGTCACAACATGCATTTGTCTGGTTCTATACAATTCCATTAAAATCTAATTTAACTATGAAGGTGGAACCATGTATTCATCAGGATAATGCACTTTTCATATAGGCATTCACCCACAAATACCTTACCCCCCATTTTAATGTCAATATGGATGTCATCAGCCTAATAGCTCTTGAATTTACTAGAGTTTATAATCCGGCAGCATGCACTTGGTTACTAACATCGGTGAAGAGCTGGCGGTGGTGCCAGGCAGCCGCCAATTTTGCCTATATGACAGGGCAAACCCTGCAGTTCGCGCACATTTCCTCTGCAGTAGAATATCCATGCTTTACCTTCTTCTAAAGTGTCCATTGACACACATACACACACCAGCAATCAGTACTCTTCAAAAAGAATTTTGAGTCTTATTAGACGCTATAACTATTTTATGTTGCAACTGGCTCATTCCCAAACTAACCAGTCATTTCCAGGCTCCTATTTTATGTCCAGTATTGCTAAGTTGGATTCTTGAGTTGACTTGCCACTTGTATTTTTTGGCTGCTTGTCTAGATCTCCACTATCTATGGATAATGGTCCATCAACCATACCAACCTTCATTAAGTTTACTTAAGGGGAACTCTTGTCTCACTCTCTCCTTGTTCCTTATGCATGCTTTAGATGATCCTTTCCAACTGTAATAGCATCATCTGCCTCTCAGATAAATGTTCCCATTCACAATATTAACATACTCTGACGAAATAGTTCCTCTGGCTTCTCCTGATATATTCCAGATCATCTTGTTAAATACAATAAAGTTTTTTTTGGCCCTCTTACATTTTTCAACGCCTTTTCTTATTCTTTTGTCTCAAACAACCAATTTCAGACACAAGAGCATACTGTATATTAATCCTTGTCATTTTTAGGCATTGTATAGAGGATAGTCATCAGAGTTGTTGCAGAAAGCGTAAGAGCCCTGTATCATTGGTCTCTATATGCATTTCTTTATAAATATGTTTTTACTTAAGCACTTAGCTATGTGTTAATAAAATCTTTTGAACCTTCACCATTCATACTGGAGTTCTGGCCATATATAAGAGAGGCACATATACATTGCCTTCAACCAATATTAGCATATTAGGAATTTGAGGAAGTCTTAAGGAAACTGACTTTTTGTCGGTACCTTATATCCTCTGATTTTTATTAATCCAGTCGGTGCGAGTTTCCAGTGGCTTGTTATTGTTTTATATTAAAATAATTTGGTAGTGTTCCTCAGAGTTCATTTTAAACCTTGTGTTTAATTGAAATCTTCTGAAAACAGAAAATATGTTATGCGCTTCAAGGAATTATGTTTCTTTGTTATGTTACGCTTTGCTCAGCTGAGCCTGTGAGTAAATTTAAGACACACATGGGGAGGTAATTATAAGAAACAATTAGAATTCAAGCATAAAGCTAGCAACAAATATTTAATACTATGAAATCATTGGTATTAATTTAAAATGTTTTATTGATGTAGTATGAAGAATAAATGTACACTATTTTCCATACTATAATAAAATAAGTCATGCATGCTGTTTAACGACTCGCTAAAGGGTTATGCTCCCATTTGCAAAGCAAAAATTCATACACAATTTACATTGTAGCATCATCACAAAATTGTGCTGCTATCTGAGCACAGATCCCCTTAGTGACCAGGTTAAATAATTTACATTTGGAAGATTGGTTCCTGTACAAAAAGTTCTTCGGTATTGGGGTATATATTGTTCCATCAACAATGGCTTTAGTTTTTTATTTGCTGTTCCTTTAAGTATACTGCTAGGTTATTGCTTAGTGATTGCTTCATACTCACCAAAGGAAAACATGCCATTAATGTTTATCTTATGGGGCGTTTTGCTCTGATGTATAATGAATACAAAGAATCCGTAGCAAAGTGAGGAAATTTCCACATCTTTAGGGTGAGAAGTGACTTCACGGAACAGCAGTCTCTCGTGGTCTCACAAGGCTAGTCTCACATTATGGGGCTAGATCTTCTAAATACTGCATTGACACATTTTTAACTCAGCAAGAAGCCTTTGTATTTCAATAGCCATGTTATGGTATCCCCCTACACCAATGGGTCATAATACATTGTAATTCTACGAGTAATAAACAGGTATTGAAGTACCTCCCCCTTGTGATACGCAGATCACTATAGCATACCCCTCAACATTTTAAGTGTCCAAGTTGGGGGTGTGGAAGAGCCCAGAAGAGGGGCTATACAGAGAGAGAGAAACTTCATGTTGCTTGTATGGAGGTAACGGGTCGACCACGTGGGAGCTAAACAGGAGGTCTGTACTGCAACAGCTCCCCGGGCCAGTCATCAGAGGATATCATATGATCTCCTCAACTGGCCCATGATCTCCACTGTTCCCATAATTCTGGGACTGTTGGGAGGTATGCTATAGATGGACGAGGTGGACTTAGCACAGCCTGGCCAGATGAGCATGTCCATGATCCAAGCCAGCTCACAGCCACAGGCATAGTTCATGTCTTCTCACTCGGCCCTAGCTCGAAGTCTTCCCCTTTGACATCTCAGACTGAGTCAGGTGTAGGCTTGAACCCACATTAGCTGGATTCAGTTTTGCAGATCAAAATGCAATCTGTTAGTTAATATTGCACGCAAACTAGTACCTGTCTCTTCTGAAAAATATACTACTCTGCTTAAGGCTGCCATTAAACATAGATGCCCATATTGTATGAACCAAAATCCATATGTTTGAGCTTCGACTGCGAGTCAAAGTCTGTACTGAATCAAAATGCAGTATTAAAACTTGAGATCAGTATTACATTTGTATTAAACCAGACAGATGCGTTTCATTGAATACCAGTGTTAAGTTAAAGGCTTGAACCGAGAGCCATATTAAATCTCAGGCCTGTATTACATTGAGGCCTGCGGTGAGCTGAAGACCTGCTTTATATCAAAAGCCTGTCCTAAATCATAGCCTCTATTAAATTGAAAGCCTGTATTTAATCAAAGTAGGTATTAAATCGAAGCCTGTATTAAATCGAAGGCCTGTTCTACGCTGGGACTGGAAGAGTGTTCTCATCCGCAGAGTTATTTTGTCCTTGGAAAAACAAACCAAGGAGGGGGGAAAAAAAGGCAAAATGACTGATTTGAGTCTGGTAGATTTATGAAGTTCTGGGCCTGCTGTTATTCTGCAGTCAGCGAAAGATAAACACTGCCAAAACTGTGTAGGTTTCAAAACCTGCCCGCAAGCAGAAATTCTTCAGTTATTGAAAGTCATTTATCATTTTAAATACATATGCAGTGCTGTGTTTCTGAACTCATAAACATTTTCGACTAAACTAAACCAAGCTACGTCTCTTTCAGCAGTAATTTATATTTAACTTTTTCCATATGCGGCCTGTCGTTTAATGTCATTTCCGGAACAACAAGGAAAGCTAAAGAGGAATATAACATGTTTTGGCCTGCTGTACGAAGAGCTGGCAGTGGGAGAAATCTATCTTGTGCAGCCAATGCTCATTAATCATTGGGGCTGCCGGCCTGCCAACTCCTTTCAAGATCTTTCAAGAAGTGTTTTCACCGAAAATAGATCGGTCCTGCTTTCACAGTCATCAATCCATGTATTATAGTTTGTTTCAGGCAGCTGTGACAGACAAGGGTTTTCTGTTCAAGGGGTACTGACTTCCACAGGCTGTCATATCATATGCTTGATCAACTCTGACAGCTTCATTTGTACCTACAGAATAGATAAAAGGCCACTTCATTGAAACAAATAGAGAGAGCGAGGGAGAGAGGGGGTGAAAAAAGGGGGGGTTCTCCATGCCGAACTTACGCTTAGATCCAGTGTTGAAGAACGGAGAAGGAGAGAGAGAGAGAGAGAGAGAGAGAGAGAGAAAATGGAGCCTGGTTCGGGAATGACTCTCGGACATGATAAATTGTGTCCTTAACGGGGTGATTATGAGATGAAAAACAGACACATTCTGCCATATTGCCCTCCCCAGAGGCATCCCCCACAAGCCA
>VKOC01000003.1:36397736-36509430 GCA_009364415.1 Spea multiplicata | reverse complement strand
ATAGTTACATATAGTTACATAGTTCATAAGGTTGAAAAAAGACCTAAGTCCATCAAGTTCAACCCTTCTACCTAACCTTTCTATTCTTGATCCAAAAGAAGGCAAAAAAACCCCCAATTAAGCTACCTCGAATTCTGCCATCAGGGGAAAAAATTCCTTCCTGACCCCAAGAGGCAATCGGATTTCTCCTTGGATCAAGAAGCTCTAAAATATTAATATTATTCTATTTGTATCCCTGTATATCGTGCCTTTCTAAGAAAATATCGAGGCCCCTTTTGAAGGTATCTAATGTATTGGATAACACTACTTCCCTTGGAAGTGAATTCCATACCTTAATTGTCCTCACTGTGAAGAATCCCTTCCTTTGTCGTCTATGAAATCTGCGCTCTTCCAGTCTCAGAGGGTGACCTCTTGTTCTTTGTATATTTCTGTTAATGAACAGGTCACTGAAGAGCTCTTTATATTGGCCCTGCATGTATTTATATAATGTTATCATATCCCCTCTGAGACGCCGTTTCTCCAGTGTATATAATTTTAACTTTTTTAGCCTCTCTTCATAACTAGTATCTCCCAAACCCCTTATTAATTTCGTAGCCCTCCTTTGCACTTTTTCTATTTCCATAATGTCCTTTTTAAGGACCGGTGCCCAGAATTGTACCGCATATTCAAGGTGAGGTCTTACCAATGACCTGTACAGAGGCAAGATGATATCCTCCTCCCTTGAATCAATACCTCTTTTTATGCATGCTAAAACCTTATTGGCCCTCGCAGCTGCTTGCTGGCATTGCGCACTGTTGTCAAGTCTGTTGTCAACCGTTATTCCTAAATCCTTCTCATTGGTAGTTTCGCCCAAGGATATTCCATTTAAAGAATAGGTTGCATTTTTATTATTTTTACCATAATGCATAACATTGCATTTCTCTATATTGAACCTCATCTGCCACTTGCACGCCCAGTCCCCAACTCTGTCTAGATCTTCCTGCAATGAAGAAACATCAAGATTAGTCTGAATTACCCGGCCTAATTTTGTGTCATCAGCAAATTAACCTGGTGCCTTGTTGCCCAGACAGGAGGTCTGCCTGGAATGTGAGACATACCCTGTTTTGGGTTACAACTTGGACAAACTCCTTCGGGACCCACAGTCAACGCAGGAACCAAAGAACAACAAATTTCCTGACAGCGTGAAAAATGAGCTCATCAGTTAAGTAAACGACATTGAAACGGAAATTACAACAGAAAACTTTGCACGGTTTAACTAACTTTACCATATGCGTACCCTCTGCTCTAATTATTTTTCAATGTGCACAACTGCATTCTTATCATAATTGCATTAGCAACATTCTCAGCATGAAAGTAGCAAAGGGAGCCATTTCTAATTGCTTATCTTGGGAGATATTTAACAAAGGGAACACCTTACAAGCAATTATAAGATACACAAAAAAAAAAAACATTTTACATTCCCAAAGAAAATTCTGCTACGCAACCGAGCAGCCTGCTGGCACCTGCAGAGTTAATCAGCTTGAGCTCGAGTATTGTTGCGATGTGCGATAACAGTACTTCGGTGGTATTATTGCTGGCGCTGGTTCTATACGGAATAGGCTGTGAAACATAGGAAGAACACAGAATCTCACTGTAAATAACAATGTACACCCAGAAAGTGTATAGACTAAAATACCTCGTTCTTTATCATAATATTTGTATTTCAATAGCCATTCACATCCTTGGGAAGACAGAATTTCATAATCATTTAAATACATTTGACACCCCCCCTATGTAAACATACACTATTGTATTGTAAATCTGCCCCTATATTGTTCAATAATACATATATATCTATGCACACACATACATACAGTATATACACACATCATATATATTAACATGGACTATTTATCACTATTTATTTATTATTACTTATAGTATTTTAACTAATTAAATAGTGATATTACACATGAAAGTAGTAGTTACGATGAGCTATTTTAAATCTGATCTCAATTTATATCATGTCACAGGCTCTATTTTGCCTTCCTATTATTGCCCCCTTGTACAGGTGGGGTGCGGATAAGATAAACTGGGTAAGTATAAGGACTGCCTAAAATAAATATATATATATATATACATACATACATATATAGTATATTGAATGGACATTGCTATTTAAATCCCTTCATAAAAAAACATGACTTTTAAATTACATTCTTAATGTTTTCTTGTAAAAAAAACACTTACTTCCATCACCTTAATCTCTCAATTATTTAATGCTTTGAAGCCAAAATTTCTCAACATATTAAAATAGTGAGATTTAATCTTCTAAAAGGTGAACGTGACCTTAAGCCACACTTAATAGAAACTGGTTTTAGAATTACAAAAGTTAAAGTGGTGTCTGGCCGTGTGGGAATAACCAGTGTTATCGTTTGATTTCTAAATAGGCATCAGAAGGGCATAGAATGCAATAAACTATGCGATGTGATGTCCTACTGGCACGTCAGGGTTACAATTCCAAGATGCTTTTAGGAACCCTGAAGCAACTGATTAAAATCCATAACCATTATATAGCACGCCATATCAGCATCCAAATAATGCTCGTGAAACTGGAAAAGTGTCAAGGTCGGATTCTGGAACCCAAGTATATTATGTACCGGCGTGAAAATTGTTCTTTCACAGCAATGAGTGACTTTTGGGAAATAGGCCTGAAACTTCTAAAGTACAAGCTGCTTTATTGAAATTCTAAATACATAGTATAAAGTATAAATAACTGGTTTCTTCAAAAGCCCAAGTTATTTCTAAAGTTTACTGGCCTATTCAGCCAGGGCAGGACTGGGGTTTACGAGACGGCCCTGGCTCTTTATTATCATCATCATTATTATTATTATCTTTTATTTTTATAGCCCCAACTATTTATGAAGAGCTTCTTACAATACATATATTTAAGGGCTATCTAGCCAGTAGCAGCACCTTATCTGCCGCTGGAGTATGGATTGATTTCGGTCAGCGGCCCACTGGACATTATCTATATAACAACATTATAGCGACCCATGGGATCTCTTGCTTACAATTTCTATTGTTTAATCACATACCTGCCAACTTTCTGGCTCCAGCTACCGGCTCCAGGTAGGAGGTCCCACCGACACCGGTGGGCATCCCCACTGAAGTTGGTGGGTGTCCCCGCTGATATTATGGGACACACACTTATGTTTATAATTATTATTTATTGTTTTATATAGCGCCATCAAATTCCGTAGCGCTGTACAATTGGGAGGTGGACAGGGAGCCGCCCCAGGACCCTGAGTTTCCCCATAGTGACCCGGAGACCCAGAGAAACGTCGCTTCACCATTTCCCAGGTATGCATGAATTGGACACCAAAACTATAGACAAAAGAAAATACTGGGTTCTTTTTTTTTTTATTTAGGGCCAACATAAGCAACAAAATACAGATTCTAACCAACCGTTCACCAAGTAAACTAGAACCAACCATGACACAGAAAAATCTTAATGCCTTGCTGCGGAACGCTTACCCACTCTCAATAAAGAAAGCCACGGGGACCATGTTTCAGTTACGTTTTCAGTCCTTCTACAGAATCCCCCATGCATTTGCAAAGAGGACTCCACAAAAAATGTAAAGGGACCATGCAGCTGCCATATGCATTAAAGGGCATAAGATGGTTGGAGTGCCCTTTTACCAACTTGACAACTGGTCTGCCAGAACTGCATGCGACTGATGGCTAATCTGTACGTTTTTAAATACAGATTCTTTTTTTCTACGGTGGAGGTTATTGTGACCTTTGAGTAATTAAGCTTAGAACATCTGTTATCAACTTCAGTATATCTTCCCATCTTCCATGTCTCATGGATGTCCATATGGACAAGGCCACAGCACTGACAGAGTATTTCCAGCTGCTTTCTGCTGCATTCTCCTCCTATACAACCAATGAATAGCCAAGATATGGACACTAGCTCCGTCCAATTATGTCTATTGCTAGCCAACAGCCATTGACCAAACAGATACATCTACCCTTTTCTTTTGATTAAAGTCAATAATGTTTTGAAAGCAGCTGCCAAATAATTAGAATGGTTTGAGTTGAGGTGCTCCTTAATTACTGAATGATATGGTATATGATATACTGGATAGAGCATCAGAAAAATAATTACAGAAATAAAGAAAACAATAATGAGAATCTGTAATAGAATCATGTTGCCAATAAAAATACTGGTAAACCTTTTTTTAATCATCGCCAATTAGATGGTTTATATAAGGCAACATGTAAACAGTGAATGCAGAACACCTGTAATTAAATATACATACTATGTGAGCCCATCCCATTACTACGCATTATATCATGGTTACTCTATACATTGACCTGGCGTGACTTGCTCCTTGCAGTTCCCATGAGCAGATTTTTTCTTGTAAATATTTGATTGAGATAATACTGCAGTCAAGCAGAGCTAATGAGCTTTCTGGTATATGAGACTTTTGGAAAAAAATGGTGTCCTTAAAATGTCCTGCATCTTATATTCCATATTCACCTAAACACAGGTGACTTTACTTTCTACAAAAGCGTACTGTGCCTTATCGTCTGAAAAATATGGGATTCTGGACTGTTTTCATACGCCTTTTCTATCCAAATAATGGTTCAAGCCATTTGTCGTGGAATAGTAGTCCCTTCAATGTTCTGTAAACCCCATCTTAGCCAAGAACCATGAAAGTTGTGGCTCCACAACAGATGGAAAGATACCCGTTGACTCTTAGTATTGTAAATTGTCGACAACTAGATTGCTGGTCGCATCAAAAATGTTTCCTTACTGAGGACGCACAATACCATGGATCTCTCATGTCTGCGGTTGATGTTACCCGCCTTTGAGTAAACATACTTGATCTATCAGTCCATTGGTGATGGTTGGAAAGCATCTGCCATCTGCTGTCCCACAGATGCATGTCCAAGGACTCTGCACTGAGCGAGTATTTGCAGCTGTTGGTACCTCTCCTCCACCTTACTATGAAACCAATACAAACACCACTAAACCCGGTTACTGGAATGACAACAAACATAAGGATGTCTGAACCAATATACATCCTTGCAGGTGTTGCAGTATTTTTTTAATGTTTGGTAAGACCTTCTCATACATTAATAAGTGATGTCATCACTTGACATTTTTATGTACATAGCCCGCTGCAATGTTTTTCAAACTTTTTCCAAGCAGAATATTCCCACCAGCCAAGTAGCTTTATAACCATAGTGTCATCCCTTCTTCTAGCAAATACTTAAGTACCTATGCGTTACACCTACCGCAGAACCAGAAACTTTGGTCCGGTGCACTGAGTTTAATCAAACCAGCATTTCTTCCAACACAGTTACCCAGGTGAAGACACTATGAAGATCCACCAACAACATTCTGCACATCAACCGCACCGCTAAGTCATAATGATGGAAATGTTAAAGGAACGCATCAGTCTGCATCTCGCTCTCCAACACATGAAATTGCCATGTATGCCATGCCCATCAACAACTATCTCCTAAATATACAGATACCAATATATGTTTCAAATGATATATATATATATATACACTGATACAAATGATATATATATATACACTGATACAAAGATATATATATATACCTGATACAAATTATATTATATACTATATACACACTTATACAAATTATATAATATATATATATATATATATATACACTGATACAGTATTAGCACACATATTAGGATCTTAAAACACTGTGGCAGAAAATTAATTCTTGACAATAACATAAACATGATATACAGTTTGTGTATGTATATATATACATCATAAAGGAAAATGCACCATATATAGTTATATCCCAACATTGTTATGTCTGTATGGAAATAAGCAGTGATGTATGGAATGTATACATGTCGGTATTACTTGTGTAGATGTATATTGCCCATGTGTGTACTTTATAATGTATAGGTGTCAGTGGCAGGCTATATGTTCTTGTTTTATTGATATCATGGATATTATCAGCAGCTGGCACTGATCACTATTAACCATTCATAAAATTAACTGCTTGAGAACTGTCACTGTACTGGACCCAACACCCCCCCCCCCGACCAGAGCCCCCCAGCACCGGTACCGGGCGCTCACTTACAGGGTCACAGTCCTGTTGGGCAGCAGGGCAGGGTCCGGTACCTCCAGCAGATCCTCGTTAGTGCAAACCACCTTCTTCCTCGGGGCGCCGGCAGATCCGACCCCGAGCTTGGGGCGCTCCGCTACACACTTGCAGCTGTGAATGAGAACGGGGCAGCTCAGCGTGCAGGGTACCAAGGAGAGGAAGAGGAGCGCAGCCCGGAGGTAACAGCGGGATGCCATCAAGCCGGGCATCCTGACCAACACGGTGTCCTTATCAGCCCATCCTACAGCTGTGGGTGCAGTACCGGTGCCTGCCCTTTAAACCCGCTGGCTGGCAGTGTCGGGAGTCCAGGTGTCGGGGAGTCCGGGTGTCGGGGAGTCCTGATGACAGCTCTGCTCCGTTAATGTGAAGTCAGCGCACACTGCATGCCGGGCTTTGCATTGAGGCTCGGTCTGCGCGGATATGCGCTCCGTGCTATATGATGGGATATAGCGGATCGTATCCCTGCCTCGTAATGCTGTCTGCAGCTCTGTGCGCTCCCGTTACTGGAGCCCATACACCGCCTCCCCGCGCACACACTGCCCCGGGTCCTAGTGCCGCCATATGTCGATACCTATATATATTCTAGAGAGCGCTATTATTGTATGAATAACCACTTTATAAGCACTTTTCTGCTTTTCTCTTGCTGTTTCATCCAAATCTTATTGTAATTTCTAGGGCTGTAGGACACTGTGACAAACTCATAACCAAAACATTCCGAGCCCCCAGCGAGGAGAGAGGTAAAAGAAAATGTGATTCACCAGACCCGGCCACCTTCTTCCATTGCTCAGTGGTCCAGTTCTTGTGCTCACGTGCCCATTGTAGGCACTTTCAGCAGTGGACAGGGGTCAGCATGGGCACCCTTACTGGTTTGTGGCTACGCAACCCCATACCCAACAAACTGCGATGCACTGTGCGTTCTGACAACTTTCTATCATAACCAGCATTAACTTTTTCAGCAATTTCAGCTACAGTACCTTCTCTGTGGGATTTGACCACACGGGCCAGCCTTGGCCCCCCACCTGCATCAATAAGCCTTGTCCGCCCATGACCCGGCTGCCAGTTCATCACGTTTGACAGGTACTACTGACCACTGCAGACCCGGAACCCCCCACAAGAGCTGCAGTTATGGAGATGCTCTGAGTCGTTTAGCTATCACAATTTGGCCCTTGTCAAGGTCGCTCGGATCCTTACACTTGCCCATTTTCCCTGCTTCTAACACATTAACTTTGTGGATGAAATGTTCACTTGCTGCCTTATATATCCCACCCGCTGACAGGTGCCATGATAACAAGATTATCAGTTATTCACTTTACCTGTCAGTGGTCATCGGTGTGTATAGTTTAATTATATACATTTTTGGTTCAAGTATAAAAAATAAATAAATAAATAATGAGGAGGTTGGTGAGGAACAATCCCCATATATTAATATCTAATCGATCTATCAGTATGTGAAAAAGGAAAAAAAAAAACAATTTTTAAAAAAAATAGTCAAAAAAATTGGATCAGTGTCCATACGCAGGTATCTATTCGTTATGAAAATGTTTGTACAGAAAATCATCAATTCACTGTAGTATTGAAATAACTGTGTTGATTCATTTGTAGTATCTTCACAATTAATGATGTTCAGGGTAACAAATAATTGAAATAGTCCATCCAATCTAGAAGTCTTACCATATTGGTACAATGCCAGCAGTGAATGAAACGTAAAAGTCATGGCAGTCCAGTAAAGAAGCCCAGTCAATGTACACAAAAGCAGTTGTACTGAGTAAGTAGAATTTACTTACATTTTAGTGATTAAAATAGGCAAACCCGGATGAAAGCATTATTCATATAGAAACACCCGCAGTTTGTTTATTAGATGATCCTGGGCTAGTTACATGGAATAGGGGCTATTGATAAGTCTATGAAACTGCATAGGACTTATGGGGAAGTAGATGAACAACTTAGTGGTATTGAAATAAAGCAGTGTAACATGCAAGCCAAGGGGATCCTTTGCAATTTTATTTTTAGCAGGAATACTCAATGTGTTCATTATCACTGGCTAATTTTTGCGCAGAATTGTTATTTGCTTTTATTTGCTCGATATTATACCAAACTCACACATGCACATTGTGCATTATATATATATATATATATACATACACACACACACACATATCGGTGCCTTAAATGTTTTTGTTCCCTATATTGACGATATTCCGTTATTTTTGTTATCACATTCCCTCTGTAATGCATTTAACATGTTTTTGAATTAATTGTAGGAAGTTTGGTGCTTTGTTAATATTATAAGTCTCACCTACATTTCTGAAGCTCATCGTGGTGCTAAACAACCCATGTGATGAAGCAGTGGGTGATAAAGCAGTTCTGTGTATATATATATATATATATATTACTATAATACTCATTATCATATATATGTACTTGGGGGTTCATGGCATTTAAACAATGCTAAATTTGGCTTTGCAGATCTGTTGACATCTTATTGCCAGCTTATTATGGCAAGCACTGCAGCAGGATTTATCGCTTTCCAATCAAAGTTTAAGTTTCTTAACTCCCAAGTGTCAACTTCTCGAGCAAACCAGTAAATTATTGCCATTATGTAGCTATCCATACACTGAAGGGGCTCGATAGATGTCATAAGTATTGACCTATAAACACTGGTCTGTTTCCTTCATGGTCCCTTGACTGGATAAAAGCCAAGAAAAATATGACAGCATATTTGTTTTATACGTATGTTATGCTTCTTATGTTCCATCCTTTGCATGTCTGGTGCAATAAGTAGCGTAGTGGACTGGAGTTCCAGTACTTAATTCCCCCAGAAACTGAGCATTCAAAATAAAAAAAAAATACGTTTTATCAGATCAGTTTCCAAACGAAGCCCAGTGCGCAAAGCAAAGGCAGAAACACTTCACAATCTTGTGGGAAGGCTTGCCAGAAGAGTGGAAGCTGTTATAGCTACAAAGGGGGGACCAACTACATATTATTGTCTATGATTATTTAGAATGCAAAGTTCCAAACTGTCAGGTGTCCCAATACTTTTGTCCATATAGTAAACATTAACATTGGTTAAGAACCATCAAGCCTCGACTTTTTAGATGTACAAATCAGGGTTTGTGGCAAGAGACAGGTAGAGCTATACTGTAACGGCACAGACCTATAATCGATTTCAGAGCTCCTTGGGCCCGTCAGGAGAGATCAGTGGATCTCCCCAACTAGCCCACAAGGGGCAGCTCAGATACCAACCACCGCTGACTGACTGCTCCCTACCCCTATGTAAAAACACAGACGTTACATGTTTTAATCGTAAGCCTCTATAAATCCCTCCGCATGACTTTTCAGACCATTAAATATATAAGATGAATTTCCGATCAAACTAAAGTCCTACACCTGCAGCAGAATGCACGATGATATTGCAACAAAAAAGTGTTTAAAAATAAATATACATGCACATGAATCCACTACGATATATTTACCATTGACTTGTCATGTTAACAAACACGACTCAATGGATCACATTTAGTTGTATAAATAGCTTCTCTGTTTATCTCTGCTCCGTAGTTCTGGTTCTGCGCTGTTTGATGAATCCCAGTAACTTTGCAGTTTTTATCTTTTGTGTTCTCTCTGTCCAGGACTAGGTTATTTCATGGCATGCATCCTCAAGTAACCCTGAAATCCAATTGTAAGGCTTTTAATTCTATTGTCCAGTGATGCAACAACAACAACGGTTACAACGGTTGCAAGGGTCGCAACTGTGACTGGGCCCACCACTCTGCGACCCCGGCAACCATTTATTAGCCCCTTTAAACTGTTATCCATGCACACCAAAGGCACACCGTAGCTTACCGCTCCGTAACAAGGGCCAGAGAGAAAGCAGGTGTGGTAAGGGATTCAAGAGGGCAGAGGTATGCAAGTCACAATGGGAATTTATATGTAAGTGTATGTGTATGTGAGCATGAATGTGTATGCGTGCTTGTGTGTTACCATGGATGTGGAAGCATTGAAGTGTTATGCCCCAAACAGCCTGCATATGCCATCTTTGCATCGACCTTCCTACTAGCAAAGATGGCACAGGCAAGCTGTTTGGGGGAACTGACAAACTGGGGCAAAGATGGCACATACATGCTGTTTTGGGGGGCAAGGGTCCTGTGGTTTCTAGTTACACCCCTGCTTATATATATATATATATTATATATATATATATATATATATATACACACACACACATACACACGCATCCTGTAGGGTGTATTTGAGATTGCTATATTGTCTTTATTACTAACACACAACAATCAGCCCTCCTGTGCATGGACACACATACGCGTGTATTATTATTATTTAAGTGTATGCCTAATTAAATCAAATTACTAATTGGAAATGTAAGAGATTCAATAAAAGTCTTGAAACAATTGGGTAAACAAAGTAACTTGTGTGTGTGTGTGTAATAAAATAATATCAAGTAAAAGGGAAGAAGGGGTAACCATGACATGTGACAGACATTTCTATAGCTTTGTGATGGGACAAACCCTGTAGCATGAGGGCCATAAGTGTCACAGTTAGTGATCTTAAGCACAGTCCTCTAGGGCAATAAGACTCCGACTTGTAGCAGGCAGTGATTTATTTCCAACTGATCAAATGAAACACACCAAAGCACAATCGTAAAATAAACAAACCTAGCTCCCAATTAGCCTCTCTTGCTATAATATGATGGCCCAGACTGACCAACTAACTAGACCTCCTAGTCAGACCCAGCTAAGCTGATGCTCTGGAAAACCTCCCCCAGGCAACACACAAAGGTCCAGACAGGTATTGCCTCACCTGGCTCAGGGATGGTCTTCTTTTCAAGGCCTTTCCTTGCCCTGGGAGTGCAGAGAACCTTCCTCTTCCCTCTCTCTTTGATCATCAGGCTCCAGGGGGTTTAATGCCCAGCACCTGTGCTTGATCCAGGCCACATAGGAATCCAGGACTGGATCCTGCAGACCTCCAGCCTCTTGGCATGGATTTTCCGCTGAAAGGGGAGATGGAGCACCCTGCTCTCCAATTGCTCCACCCCAGGGGCCCATATGTATGATTTGCATAGCACCTGCGCCCAAATGCCTAACAAATCATCTCCCTTGGGTTTGTAGCATCACATAGACCAAACACATAATTAGCATTTGTCAGTGTCACAAGTTGTTAATAAACATGGTCCTTCATATATACATAGGAAATAAAAAAAATCCTAGCTGGGTCAGACCCTAGAACGCATAAGACCTATTATTGAGCATGATATCTATCTATGTATTTATTGTACTCAAGAAAATGTCCCACCCATAGACAGCTGAAGGCTCAGCATCTTCAAGCATTAGTATTGCTCTAAATACTGGCATATTAACTGTCCTTAAACCGCATCAGCCAAATCATAAATATGAATCTAAAATAAATACATAAAAAATTCTTTAAAATAGTTTTAGGGTAAGGGAATGTGTCTGCTGTACTGGGATTTTTCTTTTTATGTAGGATAGGCTGAGATTATTTACTATAAGCAAAGTCCTGACCATTAAATGACATCCCAATTAATTGTAATTTGAGAATGGTTCAGTATAACAGAGGTCCAATGTGTGTACAGCATAAGGCTCTGGGCTAAGGGAATGAAATACCCCCTTTGTTTATTTAAAGCTTATTAAAATAAACAGCAAAAAAAGACCACACATGGATCCAGGCAAAAACACCAACTGGGACGACATGTAGAAAAGGGAGAGGGTTAAAGTCTAGAATAATAAACCTGGGGCATTGTGAAATAGACTGACGAGATACAGTAAGACTCTTGTAGACTGGTCGTCTTCTAGCGCGATTGGTGGAGGATGTGGCCGTGTATTCTGTTCTAAGAAACATTTTGAAGACCCTGCAGCATCGGTACGCAAACTTGATACCTTTCATTGGGCCAACATTGAAAACTTTGTAAAATTGCATAAGCTTAAAGGGCCTTGGATGTCTCATTTTAAGGTGCAGCTACATATACTGGGCAAGGGGGGGAAGATCTCGTTTAGCTTAGTTGGGGAAGATAGATCTGCCTGCTGCATCGCTGCTCAAAGGGCCACATGCAACAGAAAGCTCTGAACTCCCCAGCCAGACTACCGATACTATCTTTTCCATGCTACTGTACTTGTCCTTCTGAGGCAGAACATCATATTATGATGCATAGTAAAGGGGTTGGTATCTACGAAGTGTTGGGGCCACGGGATAGCCCAATGAACAATCTGTAAAGTAGTGTAGAGGTGCCATTTACCAGTAAAAAAAAAGTCATGTCATTAAAAAATTGTAATGATTTCATATTTTTTTTAGAATGTGACTATTATTTAATTGGAATCTTTTTTTGAAATGTGTAGTTACTGCACACATGTGGCGGCCATGGCTCAGATTTCCTTCTATTTGGTAGCATAAGGGGGGACAGATATGTTCATCCCTAGCAGTTGGTACAGGACGGGTTCCCCTTTTAAGCCCCTATTTAAATATTGATCTCAAGTTGTACTTCTCCCGAGCATAAAGATGACTGCTCGAACTAATAGGTCTGCTGGTTTTCTGGTGCACATGCAGATGTTGGGCTCACACTGAGCGCACATGTCTGGAGTTCCTAGGAAAGCAATAAAATTTGGTTTAAAGCGAGATCATAGGATTACATACCATCTGCGTCAATGTCCAGATTAAGAAATGTTACTTTATACAAGAATTCCATTCTTGCTGGGTCTACAACACGGATGAGGAGCAGTGGAATACTGTCAATGGGTTAGGTGAACATCTGGGTCAGAGGAAGTGCCACCAGCAAGGTCTAACCTTCAGTGCCCTCTGTCTACTCGGGGACTCTCTGGGTCAGTAATGTTTCAAATGTGTCGATTGTATTAAAAATGGCACACTATATAGGTATAGAGAAGCCGTGGGACCGGTCTGTCTTTTTTCTCATTAAGAACCTTCTCATTTAAGAAGAAGACAAACACAGAACACAGAAGGAAAAAGTACATTTAAAAAGGAAGCGCAATTCTGAAATGAGCAGGTATGGAATTTACTTCGTATTCTAAATTGCTTTGATGACCCGTGGACCTCTAATTGGTGCTTCTCTTGTTTTAGCAAGTATTACTAAATAATAAATGTACTTTACTGTTTGAACTCAGTGGCTTAATTAAGACTTGGTATGAAAAGACCTGTTGTTCACTTACATTGCAAGTCTACAAGGGATCTTCACAATTAGCCATTTCAAAAAAAAAAAAAAAGATGATAGGAGATCCAAAGAAACTTTGTGCACTTACAGAAAACAAACATAATATTACAAAGAAATGAAGCAAAATTAAAATAAAGCATTTACAGCAGCTTTTAGGACAACCCAATGAAGAGAACAGGAGGCTGAGAGAATAATCAATGAATGCTTGAGGCAATTAACCTATTGATAGTTAGTATGATGCTATGATTCTGGAAGTCCGTATTCCGCTATGGAATGGTACAGAGCCCCTTTCTCCCAGTTTGGCCAATAACCCTCTGTGCCTGCGGTCTGTGTTTTCCATTCATCCAAGCATGTCCAAGGGAGCTTATGGACCAAAATTGTACCTAATTGCTCCCAGGCATATTTCTCAGCAATTGCACGTTTTTTTTTTGTTTTTTTTTTTGCATAAAACCTCAACATGATTTCTCTACCTGTTTTTTCATTCCACCTAATGGTGCAATCAAGCAAAACATTTTGCAGCTTATAATAATTATCTCCTATGCCATTTTCTCCTAGGATGGCAGAGTAGCCCTTATTACCAGATTCCATTGACGCCCTAAAACACTTTATAACAACCAGACAAAATCTCATCAGTGTAATGCTGGCCATCACCGAAATAGCCGATGAGTTGTTGCATTTCATGGTCAACCACACGGCTTCTATTTGTACAAAATATTTCCTCCCTGGAAATAGTCATTTTACTGTACATGGGCCTTTGTAGTGTAGTTAAAGCCTATCTAGAAAACCCAAGAAGTGCCAATTTCTGTTAAGGAAACAAAATGAACGTGATGGTGTATTCCATCACATATAACACAAATAAATAATTTCTGCTGCTATGGCAACAAAGCATTTCCGCTGTTAAGTGTCCTCTCTTTGTTTCAGATAAGGACAAGCTAGAATAGACCTGAACAGAGGAAATATAAGAGGGAATACTATAGGTGGAACTGCATCTTAAAAGAAAATGCTAAATGTTGGATAAATTGCTTGGATATGACCATACCTGAGACAAGACAACATTGCTGTTTCATACACATTACACTTTATAGTGATTCTGAAATGTATCTGGATGACTTTTCTGTAATGCCATTAATGGTGACAGGCGCTCGCCGGGTGCTGCTGTATTACACAGAGGCATTGTCGTAACACATAAAGGTTATATAGATGACTTTAGCATGGCTTTCCTCTGATATGTCAATGTAGGCAGCATGTCAAAAAAACATCTGTGCTGTACTGGGGGGTTTTTTGTTTTTTTTTTGAAAGGTGAAACCCCTGATGAAGCAGAGCCTTTCATTTCCTTATGTTTATATAGTTTTAAAAGTAAAAGCGCCCCCTTTACCCATAAGAAATAAAGCAGTAACCAGGGAGTAGAGAAGGGCTCATTGTCGTCCTCATATTCTATGTGTCAGGGGGCAATGATGGCTTTAGCCTTAATGAATGGGTGGCAGTGAGGAACACTATGATGTCTATGTCCCAGCAAAGGTATGAGAAGAGACATGAAAGAAATAGGCGATCTACTGAAGAAGAAGAAGAAAAAAAAAGGTATGTTATTCTAAAGAGCCAATTCATAAGTGCGGGGCTTAAATTCCAATAAGGATTTGTACTTACCCCAGTGTTTCATGTAGTTGCATATCTACAAATAAATATATATCATGCATACAGTGCTCCTAAACAGAGATCCAGTGTGCAAGCATGTCAGAATTATAGTACAGTAAAAATACTTTAAAAAAAACAAAAACTTAGGGGATGGTAGATAAGTGGAATCGATTTCCAGCAGAAGTGTTAGAGACTTATGGCTATCGTGAATCTAAGATGAGACCAATGACTGATTAAGGTCTGAGTCTTTATATCAGGGAAAACAGGCAGACTAGATGTGTGTGTGTATATATTATATATATATACACACACACACATTATATAAACACATACATACATATATACACATACATACACACACACACACACTCCGGTATATTATAATTATATATATATACATACAAAAATGTAATGAGGTTAATACACGTTATGGCATTAAGTCGATTAGTTTCTTGCAATTTACATGAGAAGCTTGTCAATGTGATTCGGGTGATTCCTTTGTTGTGTTGGGTAGAAGTTTGGTTTTTACGTATGAATAAGACATGCTATGTGAGCATAAACAGTGTACACAAACACTTATATACTGTATGTTGCCGTGTGATTCTCCGTGTCCTAGTGTTTGGGTTATGAATGATGGTGGAGCAGCGCCACTCGGTGGCAGTTTTGTAGAACGCACCCACATTCTCACACATCCACGTAATAACGAGTCTTTGTCACTGAGTGTGCGACTAATTGGGAGCTGTGACCTCTTCGACAGAAAAGTCCAGAACAGAAGGGAAATGATCCACGCACAATCAACATTTTGTTCTATGCACTACAAAACTGGTGGCCATTCACTTATTACTAATCTAGAGTTCAGACAGAGGCCGATTTGTTCTGGATGGTTATAGTGCAGGCTCTATATACATAGACGTATATTTCTACATTACAGGTTAAAAAGAATATCGTGTGGGAAATTTGACTCAAAGAATGAGCCTCCTGTTTCCAGAACGCAGTTTTATTTCATCACAGCTGCGAGACACATCTGAGACGTCACATTCATTATTGAAATGAAATAAAGAACAACGTTACATGATCTAGTCCTGGGCCTGATATGCAAGTCCTGAAAGGCAACAGATGGGAGTTTAACACATACAAGGTGACTGCTCCAGAAACATTATGGTAGAGCTGGTTTGGGGCACAGATCCTAAACAGATGTTCAGTTTTACTTATAAAAATGTGGTCACCCCCCCATGCTTACAGAGTAATTTCTCTTGTTTTGGGACACGCAAAGACATGAGTAATCTGGCAAACTCAACTGCTGCTCTCGCGGCAGCACCAATACACCAGTGTGTGGCCACGGGCTAGATACACGTGGCCGCGCAAGTTTACAAGTGTAGAGTGCAGCTGCGTGTATCCAGTTGGCTGGCATAACGTCATTTGGCGGCCATTTTTGTTTTGGTGCCGGGCTGTGATTGGAAGAAAATCTGGTGCACAATGGTAAATGAAGCAATCACCAGTAACATCCTACTGGTTGCGATGTTAACTGCACCATTTTGTACCGGGACCTGCATTGTAATTTTCTAATATTATAATTCAGTGATAACAGATTCAGGGTTTCTTACTATTATGGCGAAATAAACATTCTATGTATTTTAGGAGCCTTCATCTGATATCATATAATAATCTTTATGTTTCCTCCCAGGATTGATTAATCCTACCCTGCAAAAAACATGTCTTGTTCCAAGATGTAAAAAGAGCCCCTATAGTATTATAGTATTGTTCAGGCACTATTTAGGGACTACCTAAGGGGCTAAAATAGTTTGTAGATTATTTTATTAAAATAAAAATATCCATATGTTATCTAGAGCAGGAATACAATATCTTAATTACCAAGATACAACATCTAGTGTCCCCATGATCTTTCAAGTCTATGTGGTCTGGTTGAACATTCACTTCTCTTGAACAGAGAGGTCCCCTAGTTTGTCCTGAGCGGCAGCTACACTCGGCTCCTCTTTCTGAGCCTTGGAATAAACGCGTTCACCGAAAATGGTACTGCCTACACGGACATTCGTCGAGCCAACCTCAATCTAGGAAGACAGAAGAAAACACATGATTATCAAGTACAGTGAGGCAGACAATATACACGATGACAAGTTTAGGCAACAACCCAAGAAAGACCTCTGGGTACCATCAGCAAAGAAAACAATACCGGTGAGGAAGGAAATCAGCAGTTTCTGCCAAACCATAGGCAATACATGGGAAAGGTGATTTTTTTTTTACATAACACAGATTTCCCTCCTTGTCCTGGAAACATGTACTTTTTCCACTTTTCATAGTCGCAAACCTTGTTAGTAATGTTATGGAGTCCCTTACCGTTATAAGACTTACCTTATCTCAACAGAACATGAAGCAAGGAAATTTAATTCCTAACCTATTCATTCAAATATCCAGCACTATTTTATATAGTGTTATTTTACACCAGCAACCTACTGTACGTCTACTCACCGCGTGCTCAAAGTCATTAGACATCCCCATGCTGAGCTCCACTTTGTCCAGCTGGAGTCCCAGTTTTCCACACACCTCCTGCCGTTCAGCCAGCAATAACTGCGAAGAGAAGCAAACCAGTAAATCAACCTGACCATTTTTCAAGTTACTTTAATGCATCAAGTCCTTCTGCTCTGTTACAGATGACAAACGTGGCCTTAATATTGGAAAAAGTCACATGCCAACAAAATCAGCACATTATGCTAAACTAGAGCGGCAGGTATACACTAATGATTAATAAGTCTTAAAAGAATATTTTTTAACAATGTGACTAAATGTTAGCAACATATCTCAATTTAAATGGCACGTTTTTGGAATTAAACTGGAATCCCACAGGTTAAAAAGAACTTAATGGATTATCTCATGGACAATCGTGGAAAATATGGTTAATAGAATAATTCATTTTCTGATCATACAATGTGTGTGACATGTATGACGTGGACAGACCTGCTATTGTAAGGCTTGTGTATGCAACATAAGAAAACGCCACGATTGCAAATTTGCACTAGGACAAGATGTCAAGGCTTGGCCACTATCTAAGCATCCTGTAATGATCATGATGTCACATCAATGCAAAGGATGATATTGAACTGCATGAAATCTAGCAACATTTATGGTAAACACACACACACTAACACACCAACATCGGGTGGGAGATAAATACGTTTGTATTAAGAACAAAACATTCGGCCATGATTCAAGGAGGCTTCTTTCACTTGCCAAAGGGTGGATACCTGAAAATCTGGGTTTGGACCTTGTGTGACATCATGACCAAAACTTCCGATGGTCATCAATCCCACAAACTCCAGGCATGGGCACTTCTCCACGATATGTTTCACTAGTTGCACAGTATCACCTGCAGCAAGGCCATGTTTACCTGCGAAGAGAGTGGGTTTGTTTACCCGATGTGCAATGACCACCTTCCACGCGACACACGTTCAACACAATGAACCTGGCTGCTCGGGCCCTTCGGGTGGCTCATCAAGGCACTTACTGTCCTCATCACTCGTTTTGACCTGCACCATGATCTTTAACTTCTCGGACAAGCCTTTCTTTTGCCAGGAGCTGTTTACTTTGTCAGCCAGTTTCGCAGAGTCTATGGTTTCCAACATGTGAAGGTTTGGGACAGCTGGGAAAGGAAGAAGTGTAGATTCGGATAAATCAGGACATATAGTTTTATGTTTCAGAATAACCCACCATTTAACTCCCAAAATCAATTGGAAGAAGTCACTGCATCTCAGCCGGAGCAGACAGCCTTCTCATATAGAATCCACAACAGAAGCTACGAGGGACTTACCAACCAGCTTATTAATGTGTGTCTTCTGGAGATGTCCAATGAAATGCCACTTGATCTCTGGACAAGATGACAAAATCTAGGACAAAAAAACAAAACAACAACAAAACCAGTTTTTATTACAAAAAGCATAGTAATAAAAATAAACAACAAATATATTTTGGTTAAGGACGGGAAAAAATAACTTAACTATGATTATAAATAATGGCATTTTAAGTTCACTGAAAAACATTTAGCTAACCCACTACTTTTTAACCCGGCAGAGAAGGTATTTGTTGGAGAGCGAGGGCAAATCTACTGATGCACCCGGGTGATTACCTCCAAAGGGGTACTTCTGACCTTGTATCCTTCTGCCTGCTGCTAAATCAATAAGCCGCCATAATTAAAACCCGTATAAATCAGTGAACAGATGGGGAGAAATGAACGGTCTTACACCTATATCCGCGCTAATCTCCCGGCACTCGCAATAGCAGGCTAATGAACCTTAAAGAAAAATGTGATTCCATGCACTTTATATATACTTTGTATATACACTCTGTTTGTATCTACAGATTACAGAACATAATAGACAGATGTTAGAAACCCACCTTATATTTATCCCATAGCAGCAGCCATTGGTCTAATGGACGGGCATGATTATCCCTCCCCTTTTGTTAAGTTACTGCCCCTCTTTGGTTGAAGCTGATAGGTCCTGGTTGTCTTTGTAAGGGCAGAGGGAGGAGAAATGTAAAGGACATCGGGAAAGGGAATTAGATATGCTATTTCTGCCACCTTTTGCCACAGATATCAGTTCCCTTAAATCAAAACAGTCCCTTACTTTTAAAAACTTATAGCACAGAATCATGGTAAAAGGGGTGAGAATTCCAAAAAAACATTATCTATAACTATGCATTATTCCGAGCCCATTCAGGCTCCAAAAACTTCAAGGGTTGGACCTTCCTAATTCATGGTGAAGTCGGAGAGATGAAGCGTCGCGACTCACCTGCAAGTTCCCTATTTAAGTAAAAATGAAATTCCAGGTTGATACTGAGAATAACTTACATTTGTGTCTGAAGCCTTTTCACTAAGTTCCTGGACCTGAAAACAGAGAAAGGTCTTTAATAGCAATTTAAAGAAAGAGCAAGATTGTTAACCCAAATACCAGTCAGGTGAGAGCACGCAGCCGACAACATGAAGGAGAGTACAGATCCGCTGTGCAAGAGGGTCTTGGTAAAGTCTCCAACCTATACTGTAGCTCACTAAAGCATAACGTTACCTGCAAGCGATATTATTTGAGCTCTAGCCTGTACCTTTCGCACTGGGATTGAAATGGGTCAGCCGTTTCCTCTGATCCATTAAAGGGACACTCCAGCCATCATATGCACGTTACAGCTGTGTGGCCCCTAGACTTTTATGCTGTCCCATTTGCATATTCATTCACATCACAGCTAGTTGCCTTGCATGTAATGCTCTCGGACCCCCGTGCTCAGTTGCAGAAAGCGCTCCCACTGATTTTATTGCAAGCACTTTTCTGCCACCAATTGGCTGCTTAAGGCAGCTGCAGCAGCAGAGCTGTAGCTATTACATCAGATTTATTTTTCATATTGCATATTAAGGTACTGGGGCTGTCAGGGACATTAGACTGACATTAAATTGTTATTCAAATGTTGTGCTTCAGAAAACCAAACAGACCATGATCACATTATAAATAACATCTATAGATTATATTCATCCCACGATTACAGACGCAGTAACTCTTCCAACACCCAGTGACTTTTTTTATTAAAAACGAGTTAGGTTTTAGTGTATAATAGCACTACATGTGGAACAGTCATAACATACGGTGTTTATATAGGGTAATAAACATTGCTTGATTGACCACGTGATAAAACAATACATCAGCTTACATAGTTCTCCCCGAAATATCTCTGTCCGTGTTGGTACGCCTCGATCACCATATCTGCCGGCTTTGTTTTACTGACGGCCACCAGCCTGGGCTGAATAGGTGGCAGAGCCTGGAAAGAAAAGAGATACGTTCATACGTTCACTTTTATAAATGCACCTACTTTGTACGGATCAAGAAAGAGAAAAGCAAGAGAGAGAAAAAAGACATGCATATTCTTTGCAGCGGACAATGACAATATTCACAGACAAAAGAAATGAGGGAAACACATCTGGATAAGGTATTCTGGGAGTTGTAGTTCTAACACAGCTGGGGATCTAGATCAGGGTAATAAGTCTGGAAATGCAATATGGTTCATGCCCTGACCGTACTGTAATTATTATTATGCTTCATTAATTAAAGGACTCTTGCAATCTATGACACTTTCATACAAAGGTCCTGGCAAGAATGGTGAGTTTATGAGGCCCCCCACTCATGAGCTTAGATTGTAAAGGGATTTATTTGTCTTACTGGGAGAAAAGATGGGGTACAAAGAGGCAGCGAGTAGTCCTAGTGCATAATATACACCTACCAAAGCGGTTGTCTATTGCAGAACTATAACTCACATAATGCTCAGCCAGCTATTGCTCCCTGCCCCATTTTTAAAAACAGCAACATAATTACCTGTTGATTACAAATAAATATCTTAAATTTGGAGTCCTCACTATTAAAAGCCCCATTAAATGCTATTTCTTATGTCACAATAAGTGGGAGCTGGTGGCACAAAATGAAAACTGCACCCTAAGAATAGCACAACATGCAGACACAGAGATTCTACAGGTATTGGTTAGAAACTCATTTAATGCTGAGTGCAGAACAGCTCTCTGATGGGATTAATAAAACATGAGGTATAATAGGTTAGGTCACTAGCTGTGCAATAGCAAGTAGACTGATTATTTAACACTAATAATGGTAAATACTCAATCACCCCTAGACGGCTATTTGTATTTCATATCACCTGCGATCGCCTGGCTGCAGCATGTTGCACCCTTTCTCGCACAGACTGCAGAGCTCTCCCTATCTCCTCAGACATGCCTGCCCTCCACATTCTAGTGGGCTACTTCCGTTCCATCAGCGGCTAAAACCAAACGCTTAATCTCCAGCCAATAGAAATCGAGCACTCCGAGCGTCAGCCAACTGCAGCATCGGAACTTTGACAATGGGGCGGAGCTGCAAAAAGGAAACGGGGAGGGAGGAAAGCGGCCATATTGAGAAGGTCAGAAAGGAGTTTGGATTAGTCATAGAGAGTCGTGACTGATGAAGCCTGACATATAGAAACGCTCTTATTGTCAATGTGCTGTCAGGAAGCAAAGTGAAACGTGTGTCTGTTTGTAACGTCAATACAAAAAGAATGCAGTCATTTCCATGCGCTAAAATGCACTGGAGCCAGTGTACTATACTATGTGTAGTTAGGAGCTACAATGTGTGCAATAACACGGCAATAAATACATGTATATAATAACTATAGGAACACTTCCACAGCCAGCAAATACACATTAAAGCTGGGGCGGCCCCTTTACTGTTTTATGGGGACCCCCTTTGCAAATGCATGGGATGGGGGGGGGGTCTGTGGGACCCCCAAGTGACTTTCCTGCCACTGATTAGCTGTCTCGAACAGCCAATCAGTAGCGAGAAGCATTGGACCACAGAGGCGATGTGTAGCTGCGTCGCTGCAGCTGCAACTTCTCCCTAATGCAAATACCTTTTGTTTTCCCATTTCCATCGATGCACATGAAAGGTAGGTATATCCACACCTCTGGAAGGTCTGATTGTGGAAGCAGGCTACTCATTCGCTATCCTTAGAAAAAAGACAGGTGCCAAGATCTCAGGTACAGGCCAAAGACGAAATCATCTCTCAGGTTTAGACCAGAGGTGAGCTATAGCAACCGCATGAAGGGTTACACTGATTTCTGTAAACTTTGTGAAAGCAATAATCTCCCAGACAGCTGACATTTATAGCGAGTGAATACATTGTGAGCATTTACTAGCACTTCAACAAAGGCGTCTATCATATGGGCAATATTAAATGATAGGCAAAGGTCCACGGTGTCATTTCTTATGTAGTGCTAATGAGATATAGACCTAGAGTTGTGTGGTTAGTGTTAGGTGAAACTTCAAGTTTTCCATTGATGTCCTCGCTTTGCTATGTGTGTGTGAGTGTATATTATAATAGCTGTATGTGTATATAAGTGTATGGATTAGATCGCGTGTGTATGTATGTTAGGTGTACGGTGAGCATGCATGCATGTGTGTATGTATGTTTCTAAGTGTAAGTGGGCTGAGCCTCCAGGCACACCCTCTCCCTTGATTGGAGAAATTGGGGAGAGTGGTTCTGCACCTCTCTTTCTCTGTGAATCTGCGGTTGGCAGAGACGGTAGGTAGAGAGAGCAAGAGTGCGAGTGAGTGTCAAAGTGAGCGTGCGTAAATGAGAGTGCGAGGGAGAGCGAATTTCGCTTCCGAATGGAAAAAGCGCTCCAAATTTCATCTGAACAGAAAGAGCAGGAAAATAAATTCTTTGTCCAAAAATAAATGAACCAAAAACTAGATGAAAGATCATTTTTGGTCCATTTGCACAAGTCTAGTAATTTGTCTGTGTTTGATGATGATTGAGTTTGGAAGTCCTTTTATCACTTTGTTTCTACATCCTCCTAAGAACTTTTGTTCGCCTCAATCTCTTGCCATTTGTGTTTTTTTTTCATTCCTTTCCACCATTTTCTTTTGCCCCATAAGCAACTTACCAGGTCATGCCATATGACTGAAGGCATCTGGAGTGGCGCAGCTCCACCAAAATGGAAAAAGAGCACATCCCAGTTCCCTAACATTTTGTCAGAATTGTATTGGTTATGGAGGCTTAAATCTGGGGGAACCAGTTCGGCTCAAGCTGAACGTCAGGCTCAGCTCGTTGGAGGAGGACTGCAAACCAGAACCAAACTTCCTTCCTCTACAAGTTTGTGTCTTCTACCACAAAAGTTCGGCTCAAACTATAGGCAATTCATTTTTTACCTATGCAATATAGATTTTTAACTTTTTTTTTTACATTTTTATTATTAATCTTATTTCTATTAGTCATAATATTTAGCCCCTTAAGGATCAGGGTTATTTCACTCTACAGGACCAGATCATTCTTTGTGTTTTTACTATGTTTTTTTTCAACTGGTCTTTCCCTCTTTCTCATTTTGTGTACCTACACAAATAATATCTGTTTTTTAGTTTACATTTATTTACAGTTTTACAGGTATACGAATTGTACACATTTTATCAAAAACATAGTAATATATTCAAAATGTACTACCCCATATTAATTTTCATTTACGTTAAGTTTTATTTTAATTACCTAGCCCTAATAAATTCCCCACAAATTAACCCCCACCACATAAACTACACAAGAGAAACAAGTAAATATAAAAAATAATTAACCCCTTATGGGGCTTGGGACACACTGTTTCTTACTGTTCTCTGTCTCTCTCCTGCTCACCTTAACAATGCGAAGGACAGAGGCAGAGAGCAGATACAAACGCAAGCTTTGCTTTTGTCATGTGACAACGCATGTGCATGCGCTTGGCTGTAGAAGCAATCATGGACAAATGTAAAATGAATACGCTGTAGATCATGGGCAGCAACAGCAATCACGGTGACACGGAGCAATTTTAATGCCATTGGTCCATTTTTTCATGACGTACCTTGTATGCCATCAGTCAGGAAGGAGTTAAACCTCCTTTTATAACATTATGATGTGGCCTATGAGCAGATGTCAAATTAAAGTACATATATAAAGGTATTAATGCGTATATATTCATATTGCACTTATAGTAACACATGGTCTAATCATTGGTGACCATTGTTAATTATGTATTATTTAGTTGCTTAATTAAAATTAAGAATTGGTAAATGAGACCTTGATTACTACTGGTTTTGTTACATGTTATATTATGGCCACTTGTTTCTTTATCCCAAGAATCTCTGATAATATTTAGCAAAGGCGATATATATAATACACCTTGAAACTGTCTATACCAAAAACAACAACAAATTCTTGTTACTATTTTTATTAATTTTGTTGTAAAATGTAACAAGGGACAGTAAATTTATTTTTCCATTGTTCTTTTTGACTATTGGGCTTAAAGCACAACCCATGAATGGAGAATGCTGGTAAAATATGGTGATGTAATATTATCTTTTTTTTATTAAAATTTGTTACGTGGAGCACAATATTCTTGGATGTTGGGAAGTCCGGGTACCACACAACAACTCAAAGCACTACGGTAGATGGACATGTCCTGGGCTCCATACCATTCTCTTGTCTTCTCATCATAATACTCAACTTTAAAAGTGGTTGTAAAGCCATTGAAACCTCCAATGACATAGATTAGGTCATCCACCACCTCAATGCCGAAGTTGCTACGGCAGGAGAGCATAGAAGGTAGAGGGAGCCATATGTTGGAAACGGGGCTGTAACATTCAGCACTGGATAACCTATTAGTGCCATCAAATCCACCTACCTGCAACAAAGAAATAACATGAGAATAACAATGTAAAGCTTCCTCACATCCGGTATTGTTACTATACATTTCTAATTTTATGTCTACTACTACTTCTTAGCAGACGTTGTAGAAGTGGGATTATTTAACAGGTTATATAGTTGGCGTAGGCTCTATAGGTCGGTTGTGATATGTTCTTTTGCCTCATCAAAATACAACTATTATAATGCTGAAATTTGTTGAAACAAACTGGTATAAACAATGCTGTGTTTCTAACATTTATTAATTTCTGATACTATTATTAGCTTAATTTTTCACCTCTAGGTTGTAACCTTGTTAGAACAGGGCCCCCCTCACCTACTGTTTCTGTGAGTCTAACTCTTATGTTATATAGTACTTGCCATGTCCTGTTTACCCATTGTACAGCACTACAGAATATGATGGCGCTATATAAAGCAATTCATCATAAATTATAATATTAGCATAACCAAATGGCATATATTTAAAATTAAAGATAATATATAGTATAATATATAAAAAGGTGATTCCGGTGGAAAGTTGTATACGTCCACGGTAACCAGTGGAATGACTTATTTGCTTTGGTGATAAGAACACATTTCAAACTTTCAACAGAATCAATTTTTTTATAACCCAGGTATGTTCTGTTAAATATGGGCCTCTAAAATTTTCAGAAAACAAGTACATACATATACTTTGGCCACAATAAGTCACTAAAATATGAACTGTTAACAAAATCCCCATACTGCATAGATGTGATGTCCGTAGGCTACAACTCCTACACCACTGCGCCTGCTTCTCATCGGGTTTACCATGGTCCATTGGTCGGTGTTGGGACTGTAGACCTCAGCTGAGAACAAGCATTCATTTCCGTTAAATCCACCACATATGTAGATCTACAAATATACAATGCTTGTTAGAAAAACAGTAGTGCCCAGGCAGGTTTTGCTTATTCTAAAGACCAAATTTTAAACCCCTGCCACACATAAGAAATATGTATATATTCAAAACATAGTGTAGAGTTGAAGTAGGCTGCATCTTAAATTTTTTTGGAGATGCCTTGTGAGCTCTATGTATAATTCCCTGTTACGATTGTGTGATATGTCTTGGACTGATTCTAAGCTCCATTAACATCTGACTGAACCCCTCAATAGCAGGAACAACACCATAACTGTTTAAGTTTAATAAAGATAGTGATACTGACAGTATCTCACCTTTCCAGAGAGCGTGGTAGCACTGGCGTCACTCCGTTGTTCAATCATAGGTGGAATCAAAGTCCACTGATTAGTCTCTGGCTCGTATTGTTCTGCGGTGTGGAGTCTTACGTAGCCATCAAATCCCCCCATAGCATAAATCAAGTTCTCTAGTACCGTGACACTGACATAACATCTTTTAGAATGCATTGGGGCCACTTGTTCCCATAATTTCTTCACCGGATCGAATCGCTTCACACTGTTAAAGTAGTGCAAGCCATCAAACCCACCAATGATGTAGATAAAGCCCTTCAAGTACACTACACCATGGTAAGCCCTTGGATGCTCTTCTTCGCACATAACATGTACCCACTGAGCGGCTCGGGAATCATAGGTTTCAATGGTACTTGTAGGGCTTCTGCCACTCCAGCCACCAATAGCAAATAAGATATTATAAGGGAGGCGTGGCCTACAAAGTGGGTTTCTGAAGTTGGAACTGGATCGTCCACTCATGTTGAAATGAAAAATAGCTTCAAAAGCATTAATAATAATGGGTTTACAATCTTCTCTGTCCTTCACATAGACATTGGTTTTGACATTGTTCAGGAAGTATGCTACTTGTATCAATCCCAGCCGAACCTGGTAGAGAGAAGACTTGTTACATTATCTAATGGCTGGGATTAAATATTACTTCTCAAAATAAGCTTTTGGGACCTCACAGGTCTCTTTCATGCAAGGAGAAGACCTCTGAGGTCCCCAAAGCTTATGTAACTTCAACTTTTTCTGTGTGTTGACCCAATGAATGGTATCAACTTCAATTTAACAGTCCCATTTTGAACAGTATGATTGATCATTAACATAAAAATGTAATTGGTCCTTAAAAGTTACAGCACATATAGGTGATCGAGTATTTTCAACGATACCTTAGGAAGCAGGACTGAGATATACTGATTCCTTTTTTCCGGGTCATGGTCAATCCATTTCAAAATGGCTTCAAACACAACATTCTCTTTATTGATATTGAGTTCATCCCTCTCTATGATGTAGCTGAGCTTCATCGCCGACAGTTCCAAGAATTCCTCAGAAGTCTTAAAGATGTTCTCAAAGTTATGCAGGATAAACACAAAAGCGTTCTGACGCAGTTCGGGACAGTAGTAAATTTCAGTAAAACTGTATATACCAATGCAATTGTCGAAGGAAAGATGAGACGTAAGAAACGCACAGCACTCTCTTACAATACCCATGATGTTAAACTGATCGGCAGCAGCCAAGAGTTGCTCTACATTACAAGTTGTGACGGGGACTCTTCTGGTGTAGGCATACTCTATAATCAATTCCATCATGTCTGGAGAGATGCCTGGAATGTTGTACACCCTTTTCTGCATATTATTCAAAATACTTGTAAATAAAACTCTGTTGGAAAAAGTAGACATAATTAAAAAACATCTCTGTTAATAGTTTTCTAGGTCACTGGGGCTTGGAGTGACCAGGTCGTGCTTTTCACTATGTATTGTATGCCAAAGAACTGCATGAAAGTTATTGGTGATATGTACAACATATTTCCGTATGTCCCCAGTTACAGGATAAAACAAAGAAGGCTGTATCTACTATAGTAGGAGTTGGCAAGAGAGTTGAATCTGCTGTAATAAGTAGTCACATTCATTAATATTTCTTAAAAGTCACCTTATTTATTGAAGTATGCAGTATGATATAATATATTTTAACCCGGCAGCCCTAGCTGCAAGATAAACATACCTAAAATAAGAGCTGCAGCTGCAGAGGATGTTCTTGTGAGCCTTGAACTCTACGCCATTGACCATGATGACAGCATCGCACAGTTTACCCTCTAGCCTCAGCTCGTTGAAGACAGAGCAGGCCGTGGTGCTCAGTTGGCGTTCCATGGCTCTCTAGAGTAAACCTAAAGTGAGAATTTCTTCCAACCAGAGGAGATCACTTGGTAATCATGGTCTGCAACTTTCATTCCAGACAATGCTGATCTGCAAGGGGGACCAAATGTTCTAATCAGACCTCTGATGACTTCACTACCTGAAACGGCAGCAAGAGCATCTTCTATATAGACGGGTTAAGATGAA
This sequence comes from Spea multiplicata, assembly GCA_009364415.1. Lineage (NCBI taxonomy): Eukaryota > Metazoa > Chordata > Amphibia > Anura > Pelobatidae > Spea > Spea multiplicata. Next base: position 36,480,935 of record VKOC01000003.1, on the reverse strand, counting down.
GATCTGGTTTAAAAGTGCCGTCTCATACAATATCACCAGATTAGTGCTGCATCATGTAGACAAGGGAAATATGCAGAATTGTCAATTCATTTTTTTGTCCTGTAGGTAAATGAACTTACCAGTGATGCTCAGCAACCGAGTCCTCCCCTCAGTGCCCTGTATGTTAAGTTGCTAGGAGTTTTGCTGAAATTAATCATAAACACAGATTTAACAATTTGCACAGAAACTCACAGAACCCCTTTTAGTGCAGATGAATATAATAATTTAAGGAGTCAGTGAGGTTTTTTTTGTTTTTTTTTTAAAGCAAGTAGGTGGAACAGCATCTTTAAGTCTAGCATGTTTGTCGAATTTTTGGAACTGAATATGGGAAACCAGAATCAAGACTTGATGGTTCATCTTGTAATTTACCTATCTATGCAGGAGATTAACCACTTTTTATGGTGTGACTGTGTGGCATTTTGTTCAAATATATCCTTTCTGGGCTGACTAAAAATATTGTGGTAAATTTTGTGTACATTTGACTATTTTGCACATTTTTTGATCCTGTTTTTGCACCTGGAGTTATAAAGTACAGTATTCACTGTTTTCCGAATGATCTCTCTGTAATTCATGTTAAGGATGAAATGTATCCAGTATAAGGGTTATGTAGGTTCACTTACTTTTTAAATACCATCAAGATTTACTAATCAATGCCCTTGAGTCCTCACCTTCAACCCACAGAAAGGGACCATTCATGCAAAGCATTATTGTTTTCTCTCTAAAATGACAGCGCAGGAGTATATATATACATATATATAATCCCGTTTAGCATCAGGCGGTTGGAGGATGCATCATGGCTTCCACCGACTATAACGGAAGTCTATTACACTAGGCACCCCTGAATAAGGCCACTTTCCAGCTTTGCACCACCGTCAGCAACGTATTCTGTCCCGGGCTGACTAGGCCTAGGGTAGCGGACGGCAGTTCTACCCAACGGATCAGTTACAGGGGAGTCCTGCATGGACTGTATTTAAAAAACTCACCTTCAAGACATGGAGCACCAGGATATGATGTCATATCCCAGCATCCTGTTCTGAAGATGGTGGTTGGGGAGGGGGGCTGCCCCTGGTCACTGTGGCTAAATTGATCTAAAAAAAACCAACGGATAACTGAAATATATCGATGAGACTTCGCTATTGTGCAGTTTTGGCAACACATCTGCTGGCGTTATAGATCTAAGGTGATAACGGAGCCGGGCCAAAAAGCGGTTTGGCTTTTCAACGACTCACCCGGTGATGGACAAACCCAGCCACGCGCTCACCCGATCTGCCTCTCCGGTGTGCCAACAGTGCCTGGGTACGCCCGGCTGCACGCTATGCGAGTATTAAACGGACATATGCGTTAAAGTTGTTGTTATCCCCAGTCCAGCCCTGATCACATCTAAGCCTCTCACCCTATAACTCCTCTTACCATGTAACATACGCAGTTTGACGGTTATTTGCTCTATGCATCTGTTTGCCCCGGGTTACGTATAGCAGAGAGATAATTGGAGCAGAATAAATGACGCCAATGGAGGCAGCGGATGTAAAGACATGTTTATTTCACATACACGCTTTCCATAAACATTTGGATCATTGGATGGCAGTTATACGGAGGGGCTACGAGATCAGATCGTAGGATTATTTTACAAGAGATCTTAACAGACAAGAATAACAAGAGAATAATTTAAAATATTTTATTAATTTTTTTTAATTCTTGTGCTTTTAATTCCTCAACCTCGTCCCAGAAATAAATTAACGGTGTCGTGTGACACAAAAGCTGACACTTGATAGGCTGTTGCCATATAAACTGTAACAGCTCCTTAAAATGTTTCTGTGCCGTTTTTAAGGGGATTAAACCTGCTATAGAAAGCAGTTTATTATTTTGTCTAAATAATTTAATGGCTGTGGTGCATCCGTCACGTAACACCCGGTAGCTTTATCAACAAAAAAATGCCATCTTTGGTAATATGTCTTAAACTTAACTAAGAACGATTCCCTGCTTGTAACACACAAACCCTAGTTTTTAATTAGCATGCCTGGGAACTTTCTAAATGAGCCGACCCCCAAGACATGAAGATTCTATGTAGTGTCTCGCCAAATGTGTTAAACCAAATGGCTCCAATACCTGTCCTCGTGGAAACCTCGACCTTGTCATTAGTTAAAGATACACTTAATTGAGTCACCTGCATGCAAGCAGGAATATCCATCATAACATATTCGGGGCAAAAGCACCAACTGGGAGTCATATATGATCACAGTGCACAATAGGAAGGAGTCCGTTCCAGACTGTGTGACTCCGGGTCAAACCCTGAAAGTTCCTGGGTATGCTTATTAGAAAACTAGAATTTGGTGGCTGATAAATACCATTCAGCCCACCTAGTGTGCCCATTTTTAAATACCTCATAATTAGTTGCCAAACATGAACATTTTTTACAAAGCCCTGTATTATTTCTTATTATATAAATATTACATGTATAATAATATGTATATTACCTGTTTCTTGTACTTAAGACATATTTACTTCACCTCGCCCTGAATTCCTTTTGCTGATTTATGAAATTTATGAATTGGAGGTTAAATGTCCATTTGATGGGTAGAGACACCAAAAACATCTACGCCCAATGTGTAATACTTTGTCGGGCACGTGTACTTTTTTTTTTTTTTTTTAAATACAATTTTTAGATAAACTGCTCATAGAAGTTTATGAAATCTAATCCTCATGTCAGGCGATTTAGAAATATCCATGTCATAAGTAGAGCTCTGAACAGAATTTTAATTTTTCAAGCATGAACCTACAATCAAAATCAATTCTTCATTTCTCTATAAGAAAACAATTCTTGCAATAGGTAACATTCAAAAGAGATTAGGCAAGACGGGCTTCAAGTTATCGTGTATACAATAAATGTAAATAAATTGACCCAATATCAATACAGTAATTTGTTTTTTGCTCATTTGGGGGTGTTCGTCACAAACCGAGTAGGCTTGGAAATTAATGGCCCGAGATTAATCAACATACCTACAAAATCTCAAAAACATTCAGGCCAAATTTACATGGACTATTCTGGAGCAGCGTGCCAGCACTGATGGGAAAGTGTCACAGGATAAAACAACTGTCGAATTTCCAATTTGTTTGCTATTTTACTTTCAATTTTATGACCATTTCCTCATCCGCTGCACACAATACGTCCAAAAAGCCATAAAATCGTCCACATTTTATCAAGGTTCCTAAGTTAAGTGTGCGCCTTGTGGCTCTCAGGGGAAGAACAAAACCTCCAACACCGGAGAAGTGAAATCTGTTAATTTTCCGATTTTGTGGTGCGATTAGATTCGGGTCCAGAATATAAAAGCCAGGCGGCTCTGGAGTTTGAGATTAACCAGGTGGAATTCCAATGGCAGGCATGTTGTGTTTCCAAAAGCAATTATGGAGAACACAGGCAGTATTCAGACGTTTCTGCCTTGAGTTCAAATAAATAAAGTAGTAAAGAAAAATAAAAGATTTTATATAGATGATGTCTCGCTTTAAAGGGAAAGTTGTGCACTATACATAATTTCATACATACATATTACAGAACTACCTTTTTAATCATCCGACATTGTGTTTCAACAGGAAACCTGGTAACCTAGTTGATGTGCTTAATGGACAATTCAGGAGCCTGCTTGGAGGTCCTTCAATGTTCCTCAGGAGGTCTTTTACTGATCTCTTAAATTAGAAAAACGATATTATGACTACCCCTTACGAGATAGTTTCACAGAAGGGGAGAAAAGCTTAAACCAACCAAAACACAAACTCCTATATGCAAAACCCTACATTTTTAAAACACAGTACACCTATTGTACTAATCTACAAATAAGAAGAAATCTTGGTGCCCTGAGTTTCTCCAGGTTTTTTTTTTTAATTTTTATTTGCTGTGAGAAACCTGGTTCACCAAGAACAGAAACCTGCAAGATTTTAACTTGGGTTTAAATATTCACAAAATAGTGGTGAATTATATTATATATATTATATTATATACCGTATTATTGGGTTTCTTTTAGCTGTAATGTACCACAATCGCTGTAGCTAATCGGAAGATATAAACCAGGGCTGTACAATTCCAGTCCTCTAGAGCCGCAAATGGTCCGCAGTAAACAACAAAAAAATCATTAAACTGTATGTCTTCAGGCAGGTATTCAGAAATCACTGGTATGTTTGTGGCCCTCAAGGATCGGTGCTGTACAGCCCTGCTATAAACTGCGGTAGTTTAATAGCATATAAATTGACAGACCGGGAATCCTATAGAGGAACGAGGGGTGATGCTAACGAAGAACGGCTCTGGTGCGAAAAGTTACATGAGGATTCAACACTGGAGTTCTTTGCCCTAGAACTGCCCATCACAATCATATCCCTGATGTCATAATTTAAACCATTAACAAAATTGTTAAACATTAAGGACATCTTTACAAATATATCATGGCAGTAGCGTGTGCATGAGATTATCACATCCGCAGGGTATAAGGATGCGTTCATACATTGGGGGGTATCAACTATGACTAACTACAGCCGTCTCACTTTATTCCCCATTGATATTGATCAGAGCCACTATTGACTTTAACGTGATTATTACTGCTCGGTTCTCAAGCGTGCGTGTCCAACTACCACACATAAAGATGGCAGCTCATCTTGTACGTGTTTTACAGCGCATGCACGGGTAATGTCCTTATGTATACTGCCTACTTCAACAGAAGCAAACAGGGGAGATGCATAATGGACAACAATATGCACTTTATTTGTATATAGGGGTTAAACTTGATGTACAGCTGCACCCATGGTATACATATAATTTGGCTTTTTTAATATCTCTATATAAATTATGTTAATCTGTAAACACCATCGCACAGGTTTAGTATATGGAATTTTAAAACAAAATGTTTGGAAAACGTGGCACAACTGCTTTAATGTTACACGGAATCAAATTTTATTTATGCTACATGTAGTGCATGTGATGACTTTATACACTATTATATGTGTAATTCAGTAGCAGCATCTCACGTGTGTGGCCTTGCTGTACTATCGATAAAGGAAAGCGCAGGTTTCACTAACATAACACGCGTGTGAAGCATGTCCAACCTCAACATTAATAACAATCCTTAAGTCTTCACACAAAGGTCATAATTACCTCGTCTTTGAGCACCGGTGAGAGACTTGTTTGTTCACACTCACAGAATAGAAATAGGTTTCCTTTTTGACATGAAAATATAAAGGCTTCACAGCTTACGATGTCTTATGTTCAATTCCTCACAAAGATGTATCAGACGTTCTACAGAATGCAGCGGAAAAGCAGCAGAAAAGCAGCGTGCTAACAGAAGTTCAATGAACGGTCCCTGTGTTGCACCTGGTAAGCTTACCACCGACCGATGAATACTGAAACCCATGTACCGATTTATGGTTTATTTTCCTAATGAAAAGTGTGGCTGAGATCTAACAGGCAGACAGGACAAGCAGTGCTTCATTTTTGGCTACACAGCTCTCTAAGAACAAAGGACTGGCAATCACTGGCCACGGTAGAGTAGCGTTTAGTGTCCTCGTGTCCGTGCATCACATGGATGGACCTACTAGGTCAAGCCAGTAAGTGGTTACAAAGAATTAGTTAGTGGTGGAGTGTGACTATCGCAATGCATTATTCGTAGTTCTTGCATTCATTCAAAAGTCAAAAACTCATAAATTAAAGTGTGCCAGACAACCTTCGTCTTGTTTACAAAAATATAAAATTCTTGAACGAAAGCGCGATCCATTAACGAGCTCTGACACAAATAGATTTGGTTGTAGTATACAAACTTGTTTAAAAAATAGAATAAAAAAAATCATAACTAATCCTGGAATAATTAAACTTTCAGCTATTTCTTAAAAATTAGATGTTAGCCACAATCCTCAAACAGCCAGCTGCTCTGCTCCGACTCCCTGAGGATCCGGCTGCTCTGCTCTATTAAGTTTGAAAGGGTCTTCTGACACCATCGGTGGAGGATGAGATGTCGCCGAGTAGTCCATAAACATGTCTGGAATGTCTTTACCAAAATAGATCTTACTGTTGGCAGCAATGGCTTGGAACTTCATGAGTTGCAGGTATTGGGGTGTTAATTTTAGCTGTGAAGGAAAGAAGACTGAGTAAGATGGAGAGAACACATGGGGGATGCTGCATTGATGGCCAACCTCCCTACGCTTCAGTAAGAGAACTTGGAGCAGAGGTGAAAGGGAGCGGACGCAGACTAGAGCAAAAGCTTAAAAGGTTGTGTTCTACCACCTTAACATTTCCGGTACTGTTGAATGGCCAAGCCCTTCCCAGAGATAATTCTGTCATTAAGGAAAAATCTCACATCATGCATAATTTTTGGGGCAATCGATAGCTTGTTATAGAAATTGCAAACCTTCTTGACAGCTTATGTGTTCTTTTCATGTGATTCAAAGTAAAGAACCTGCTAAGGTTCATTTAAATTACTAGAGAGGACATAAACATTACAAACATGGCATGAATTCAGGTGGAAATAGTGGTGTGAAGTCATAGGTTACATCTTAAAGGTAACAGACGTATTTGTAAAAAAAATAATTCATGGATGTTATATTTTCATGACAAACACCCTTTAAAAGCTACAATATTTGGTAACGCTGCATATATATTTTTGGGGGAGTAGAAAGTAAAGCAAGCAATAGTTTTACCTTATTGGCCTCTGCCAGTCTCTGCGCTGTGTAAAACTCTGCATCAGCTTTTGCTTTCTCACGAGCGAGGAAAGCAGAGTCTGTCAAAAACAAGCACAGATTCATTTTCCAACTAACAGAAAAAGGAGAAATTTAAATTGCATAATCTAACATGCTGTACCCGCCAGAAAAGACTCAGATCAGATGACCTGGCTGGAGATTCATAATAATTAGAGATACATGTGTACAGCTCCCGCCACTGAAATAAATCCTATTCATTTAACCAACACCGGCAGGGACAAGAGCAGACATACAGTACGGCCTTTCACCCAGTAATGGGGCAACACCTAGTAAAGACCCCAGTGAAACACACAAAATAAAACACAAGCAAACAAAGCACCTGTTAGCGAAGAACTGAGAAGATACTAGAAAGGCCACATTAAGAAGAAACAGCCCTTTCTAGTTAGAAGGCGAGTGGGAATTCAGTTCTAAGCTTTACCTTCAATTTCTGAAATCCTCTTTTCGGTTTCCTTTTCCATCACTTTCTGCGAAAATTTAATCTCGGCAACTTGGGCGACCTTTTCTGCCTCTGTATGGAGACAAATAATCAAATTATGTTTGTATGGAAAACACCTTTGGAACTTTTAATGGTTTTGTCAATGCATGATTTGTGTGTTTAAAAAAAAAAGACAGTATGATTTCCCTTATATCCTTAATATGTATTATTTAAACACGTTAGGGAGAAGCTGTAGCTACAGAGCTGTACAGCTCCTTCATGGTCCAACGATTCTCACCACTGACTGGCTGTTCAAGTAGCCAATCAGTGGCAAGAAAGCATGACATCAGTAAAAGCGATTCCAGCCCCAAAAGAACACATCACAGCTCAACTCTTTAGAGTTAATTTAGGGGCAGTTAATGGACGAGAGTGATGAGGATGAGGAGTATGAATTTTATGAAGTATAACTATGTAATACATTTGTAATTCAAATTTCGGGCCCCAAAACGAAGGAGCGTTTTATACATGGGGAAATACGGTACTTTTAATGTTCCGTGGTATGGCCATCATTACATACCAATAACAGCCTTTTTTCTCTCGGTCTCCGCTTCTTTCTCCACCACCTTCTGCTTTTGTGCAGCAATCAGCAGCTTGGTCTTCTCACTTTCCCTGTAATGCATGAAACCTCATAAGGATCTAAGTGGCAACAATGTGACGGTTAAAGAAAAAGCAACTGGCTCTACATTTTTGTCTGGCTCCTCAATCTAAAACACGTGTGATGTTCTGCTATGCTACGCGCTCATTTTAGCAGATCTTACATTAGCTCGTAGTTCCTGCGAATGGTTTCAGGGATGTTGGGCTTTGTGACTCTTACGGCCTGCAAAAGGAAAAGGTTGAAGACCATCATTAGATCCATTTGTTCAGACCAATCAACTCATTGTAGACTCCTTAATGATTTTCATTGCTGAAAATAAGTCTTTTATTAAAGTGTAAATACACCTGAAACCATAACCCAGTGAAGGCTATGGAGAGCATTTGAGCTACGCAGTGAGATTCTGCAAATACACCCAAATTCTGCCAAGCTCAACAATCCCAAAATGACTTCCCTGGTAGCTTGGAACTTCAGTTGAACCAAAACATTTACCATACAGATTTCCAGGGTCCAAGTTGCCATATGTATTCAGCAGATCACTTAAAATGCATGGTATATATTATTGTTCGGTACACTTAGAAAACCAAAAGTGTGTAATGGTCATTCAAATGTAAAACTGTGAGCATAGCCATCCTGATCATGATTTGTATCATTATTCCAAATCATTAGGAAAGACAGATAACTAATTAGTAAGCTTTTGCCCCTATGTCTCTGAATTTAGCTTTATTGATTTCAATTGAAATGTATTGGGAATATATTATTGATGATGTTTCAAATATCCATAGATTAGTTAAATAAAACACATGTACACAGGTTGATTTGTCAATCTCATGTGGCATTTGTAGTATAATACATAACATGGTATACTTCAATGCAGGGATTCATCTGTAGTGAGACTGTGGTCTGGCTTTATGATGGCAGGATTACGCATGCCTGGTGAAAAGAAATGTCGCTGGGCGTTTCGCAGATATGGTCAACCATTTCCATTCTTTCAGCCTATTTTCTAATTATGTTAATCATATTAATCAAAGCAGCAAAGTATATTTAATAAATACACTTGTATTTATATATCTGGAGGGACACAAATATTTAAAAGATGCACTCCTGCATACGACCAGGAAATGATTTCATCTCTTGAATGCGGAACGTTAAGTGTTTTGGTATGTTGGCAAGTCTTCAAACACGGCAGGTTCTATGTATCTGCTCAGTCTCATAATCATAGTATTGGAGCAAACACAGACAACATGCACAGCATTTCGGAACACATTTTAGGAATGTTTTGGGTTTTCTTTGGTGGTTAATTTTCCAACATTTTGTGTTCTGTGCCATACAAGACTATTGCTGAAAAATTTCAGCGTAATGAAGTGTTAATGCACTTAAGAATAACTACTTAAGATAATCAGAAACATTTTAAATATATTTTTCAGAATCACAAAATTTGTAGGAAGGCTCACATCCTGGGAAGTACTGCACAAGATTGCTCTTCAGAAATCTTTCCATACCTGAATGATGAGTCCAGGCGCCATTGTATTGAGATCTTGCTGCAGGGCCAGTTTGAGGTTCTCATCTATCTGATCTGTGTCGAGTAAAGAACGTTGCCAGATTACTAATCACCGATCATCCTAAAGCAGCCGCTCGTAATGCTGGGAGATGCAGTCAAACAAGAGTTGCCTACTATTGGCGCACAGAAGGAAAACAAATACCCTACAGTAATGGAGAAAGAGAAGTTTTCCTGCATTCTCTTTCAACGCAAACCTGTCTGCAATATTCTGGCCTGTTGGAGTACTTGCACAAAAGGGTGAAGCCATGGCACGCACCAGGGGGACAGCCTCTTCCCAGTTCCTCCAATCACCCTTTTGCCCAAGTATCTGGATAACGAAGTGGATGAAGAAAGAACAAGAAAAGGCAAGAGAAGAAGCAGAGCTGTGTGAAGGAGACACGGAAGCAGTCAGTGGAGAAGGCAGGGAGACACAAAACGTGTGAGAGTAACAGCGTGAGTTACTAGCCCCTAGGATTAATCTGCGGTGCCACAGATCTGCGGTCTGAGTAAACGACAACCTCTATTATAAGACAATTTAGCCTAGTCCATCAAGTTCAACCTGCACTGTTGATAAAGAGATATGCCACTTACCAAACAGCTCTATGTAGACTTCCTGTAATGTGTGGACACTGCAAAACTGGTTCAGCTCATGGTGAATTTTGTTGAAGATCAACGCTTTATCATAGTCAGCAGTGAAGTTTTTCACTATATCATACACTAGGAGGAAAAGGTGGTATTCAGCAAATAGGACATACAAGGTGCTTGTAAGACATAGACAAACTGTGACAAGTTGTTCTCATTTAAGTGCAAACTGATCTGTAACAACAACCAAGTTTAATACTCACCAGCACCAGGGACTAAGAAATTTACAACCTCAATTCGGTCAAAGTAGATCATGACACCACCACTGAGGAAGAGAAAAGATGAGTTAGGAACACACCTTAAATCATTAGCCAAATTCAACTCAAAACAAATAAACGCTATGATGGACCAGCACTCTTATTGTGTACCCACTGATATACCTAAGGCAGATAAGAACCTTGAATGCGAGCATTTTCTGTGAAAAGGGGAGACACTTTGATCCCTTGGTTGGTGGACCCATATTTGGCAAGAGTATTCCTCAAGAAAATGCTTTAGAACCCAGTGTAACAGGTACTGCATTCTAGCGGTCTGTCACGCATTCATACAATAGGGCAGATGATATATTTGAGACCTAACAGATATTGCCCTGTTTCCTGTTCATGATGATAACCGTACCTTGTACCGCATGGAACATTCTTCACCTCGTCTGTCTGCAAAGTACTCTTCAGGAAAGAAAAATGTTCGAATTTAGTGATGTAAATATTCTATATTGGTTATGCATGATTTTTCATTTCAGTCAAGTACCATAGCAGTGCACATCAATCCGGATCTAGAGAATCCAGGACAGAGTCTTCCCTTCCCAATGTGTCCCTCCCTTCTGGACCTATTTACCTGTAGTCCCCCTAGACCATCTGCCTCCCCCACCATTCATTGTCTACTTCCTTAACCCCGACAGTCTCCTCTCAAATATCCCCCCAAACAACCAGCCAACTTGCAGGATTACTTGCAAAAACCATATATATAAAACTATTCATTCTACATCTTTTTTTTCATTTGCTTGTGAAATGTCAGCCAAGAATAATTTTCAGAATTATTTTTTTTTAACACGAATGTTACGAAAACATACACAATAAAGCAGGAGAAACAGCTTCTTGGTTTTAATGGAACAGTCCCATACATTTTGAGTGTTTCTAAAGATGTTTGGCAATCCTGAACTTTGCCCATGCTGACCATTAAGTATTAGCTGTTGATAAAATAATAATAATCATCGTCATCGTTGTTGTTCTTACCTGCACTGATTTGAAAGAGGTTATGAATGGGAGCATTAGATGGAATCCCGGCCCGCTTGTAGAAGTAAGCAACGCTCCACCCCTGCAGAAGAAGACAATAGAGCAGGTTAGTCAGAGTCACTTGATAAAACACATGGAATTCCACTGCACAAGGACCCAGATTACATCAAAGAAGAAACTTCTGAGTCCCCAAAAGGTTATGTCATCCTTCTTTTATATGATGACCCAATAATATGTACCAACTTCAACTAAAGACTATACAGAACATGAATACAAAGCATGTTCCCTGGGTACAATTGCCTAGTTGTTTTTGGAGTACATACTACATAAGACAGCTAATAACCTTATTGTAGTCGGCAGAAAACAGAAACTGCACAAGACACAGCATGAGCGTTAACATCACAATTTACTAATAACCCATTCTATTTTTTGCATCATGTGCAGAATCAGGGATGATCAACATGTATGGGCTATGCCGGCAACTACAATGTTCCGAGGAAATCGGTCCCTTATTTCATCAACAATATTTCTTCAGGCTATGCCAAAGCTGTTTACCCACAAGTCATCATGTCACACCTTTCAGCAACATTTCAGTTCTCTTGTATTAGGAATACATTGGATGTATTGGAATCTCTCTTACATGTCCTTCATGTGCCATTTACAAAGAAGGTGGTAGAGAAATAGAACAGCCTCCCATCAGAAGAGGTAGATTCAGGATAGCTTTATGCCGGTCTCATGCAGGTTTAAATTCCTTCACTGTATTAGCTTCTAAGACAAGATCAGGGACTGATTAAGGTCCGAGTCTTAAACCCAATGGTTCTTATCCGAGGTCATATTCTATGCCCATTATAACAAATATTCAAATCAATGTTCCAAAAAGAAATATTCAAAACACTGCACTTCTTATCCCCTTTACGACCTTATGGACATATTGGTAAATCCATAAAACGCATGTCAGGATGCCCTTATGGATGTACAGGTACGTCAAATAGAAAATGCAGCTTGTCAATTTCAAGGGCAGAGTGGGCTCCAGGCAGTGTATCCCATCAAAGCGCTCACAGTAAGTTCTAGAAGCTTTGCGAGGGCAGTACAGGATATACAATGGGAAGGACAGTCACCTAGATCCCCCATGGGTGCCCGCAATCCGTGGATACAAGAAAATAGCGCAAGACATGCTATTGTCCTTTTTGAACAAAGATTTACGTTACTTTAGTCTAGTTACCAGTAGTTGTTGGGCTGAGAAATCCTTTAAGGTAAGAGGCTGTTAGAGTTTACTTTTATTTTTCAAAGAATTAAAAAAAGCTCATTATTGTTTCAATGCGGCCAGACTGAAAACCAGCACAGAGTACCAATGAATCGGGATGCCCCAGGCAGATCCTGGTTTATTGCCTGAGTCTGTCACATCTCGTAGCGACGATCCTTTAACTTTGTTTGAGGACATGCAAATGAGGACAATTAATTCCAGATTAACAAGTTGAGCAGCCACCTGCTAAAGCCAAGAGTTCCTGTGCCAATATTATTCCCGGATCTACATCCGCTGGGAAATAAAAGCTATCCTCCTTGTTATCAATGACAGTTCCAGATGCATTGAAATGGCCAATAACTCATTCAGAATGCAAACTAGCAACCCAACACAAGGAACAGGAGTAAAATCCCCAAATCATTATCACATCCATTCCGTCCCACAAATTAACAATACAAGCTGGTGAGCGTCAACGTTTCAGTGGAGATGATTGAGGACAAGCAATAGTCTTACCTGTAATACACTCCAACATGACCCTCTTCTATTTTATGTATGGCTGAAAACAGGGAGGCGGCAGTAATCGCAAACCCAACGGCCGCCAAAGCTCCAACCTGTGACATCTTCACTCCTGTACAGGACAGAGGGAGACAACACGTTACACCACCTCCTTCAAAGAGAAGATCGCCTCGGGCCAGGAGGTTGTGCTTATGTTTTGGGATAATCTATTCACAGAAACTGGATGTATAGGGTACAATCCCAGATATGGGGGTCACCAATAAAGGTGTCTCCCTACTTACTCCTCTTCGTTATCAATAAATGATTTCATGTGAACAGGAGTCTGAGACACTTTTTGACCACAGCTGAGGCCCATCATTCCAGCGACAAACAAGGTAGTCCAAGGATAAAACGAGGACATCCTTAATTAAATATTTAGTTAATAAAGAAACAAAAAACAATGTAACTCGACAATACCCAACATACATGTAAAGGCTGGAGAAGAAATTACATCTTGACAAAGAAATCAACACATCTGGTCTAGGTAAAATAAATATATATATATTTACGGTATATAGGTTGATTTTTTTTTTTTTACCAGCTTGGTGGCAAAATAACTGCTAAGGGGCTTCATTGCGTATAATAAACAAAGCAACTATGCCCGTAATCAACGCACCTACATAAACTAGAGGCATAAATCTATGTCCTTAAACACACAACCTATCGCTCTGCAAAAACAGAAAAGTTTATGACATGTATGAAAAATAGCAGGGTGTCAAGGAAGGGACAAACACCTATGGGGGGGGGTACTGCAGAACCCCTCAATGCATTTGCATGGGGGACACCATGAAACTTTAAAGGGATCATACAGTTACCATATGCATTAAAGTGCATGGCTGGAGTGTCCCTTTAACAAGGATAACATCAGAGCTAAACGCTTACAATATAGAAAGCTAAAGATTACAATCCATTTGTTTCTGTGAACTCCATTTAGGGCCTGCTGTGTTTAAAGCCTGACACCTTTCAATGCCACATGCTGCAGATCAGGGTAACACATGTGCAGTTACATGTATGCACCATTCACACAATCACATACACGAATACCTCTTTATAAACTCCACATACTGCCAGGCATGAAGAAAGTCACAGGTGCCAGGCTTTAAATAGCAGTCCTGTGTTTAAAATATAACTGCAATGGGAACAAAAGATACATATTCACCAAAATATATATCGCACATGAAAACATGCTGATTACCGGCAGACGAGCCCTACAAGAGAACAACACATGACCTTTCTCACAATACCTGTAGGACAGAGCTGATCGGCTTCTCCCTAATCTCCTTTTTTTCCCCCACCTGCACCGGATTCTTCTTCCGGGTGTCGCATTTAGCAACGTAATAGACTGGAGCCAAACCTGAGCAGGAGGCGGACATATTTGTTAAGGGCATTTCTTCTTGGCCGGTAATTCCATTAACTACCAGCAGATGGCGAGAGAGGCCGCGCTATGGGAAGGCTGGGACACATCAGAGGTGATTCTCAGTGTGAGCATTATATTATATGAATTGCTATTTAATTCATAAATAAAGCTTAGTTTAAATGAGTTGGGAATGCGGAAGCTATAAACTACATGGCTGTTTATGAACTATCTGTTTATATATATATATATATATATATACACACCACAGAAGAGTGGTCCATCTTTTCTAGGAGCTCAGAAAGTTTGCTGGATATGAGTGTATCGCTGGATTATTCTATACAATAACTTGTGTAGAAACAGTCGTAAATATCCTTATGAAATAAATAGTGTAAAAAAAACTAAATCATTTATTTTATTCTCTTGCCCCTAAAACAAAAACAGTAGGGGTACCTCCTTAAGCGTTTAAGACGTTTTGGTATTTGTCCCATGTGTTCGGTGCTACCACACACAAATAATAATAATAATTAAAAAGATGATCATAATAAATATTATTAACTTATATAGCACTATCATATTCCGCAGCATTGAAAGGTGATGAGGTCCCTACATAACAGCTTGCAATCTAGAAGGTATCATTTTAATATTTTTTTGTCCAAATAAACCAAACTAGATAGAAATAGAAAAAAACCCAAAAAACTTAAATGCATCATTTTACATGTTCATGGGATACAATGTATTTGGAAATCTTTTTGTGATAAAGGCTGTGCCTATTTCCTTTTAAAATTTGAAGGAAATAAGATTGTTGAATAACCTTCTGGTTCTTAAATTGTTAAAGTCTCGTATTTATTTTAATTTTATGATCCCAATATTATATGTTCTACAGTCACATTTCAGCCGAATCATCTAACTGTCGGCTTCCGAATACGCACTTCTATTACTATAAGTGCTTTTTAAATAAAGAATCAAAAAAGTACATTTTTTGCACAAAATAGATAGCTTGTTGAAAGACAGTCATCATTTAAAATTAAAGAGTGTCAGCCTCTGTATGTCAACCGTCTATCACCACAATGTCTCCAATCAATCACTACAATTAGCAGGCTGACATTACCGGAGAGACAGAAAACATTTAGTGCCGCGGTGTCTTTTATATTCCACGGCCCGTATTTATAAAGAGGAGTTCTGGAGCAAGGCTCTAAAAATGGAGAAATCGCCATGGAAACCAATTGTTCCTGCCCAATGTCCAACCATTAGAACTTCTCACCACAATTGCTTCATATAAATAAGAACTACGTATTTCAAAGTGGGAGGCCACTATTAGTCTAAATCAGATTATTATCCATTCTCCAGGATTTGAGAAATTGACTGGAAGATTATTATTTACATTTATTTTCTGTTTTGAATTCTATATGATAAAAATACAGGCTTACACGGCGAGAAATTCAATTACATAATGATGACTTCTTCACATAGCATGCACATCAAGAGTGCGTAAGAATAATTACTAATAATTGCTAGGATGTAGTACTAGTCACTAGTCAATTTTTATTCCTTGTGGTTATTTAAACATCCATTAAAAAAAAAAATACCATGTTAATGATAAATTTGACATCACAAATAATGCATCAGTCAACAGATGCTGTAGGTAAGAACCGTAACAAAGATGCGTAATAATACATTATAGCAGGGGTAGGTAGCAGCATTCTTTGTGATGGACATTTGGGCAAATGACCCATAAGCAACAATAACATGTCACAGACACTGGTGTCCCCGATCTGACACTATATGTAACTTTGTTAGAGGGCACATAGGAAAAAGGCTGACTGCAGCATCATTCTGCAGTATATGCACTGTTGTGATAAGAGTGTGGTTTAGTATCTGAACTTTGCTTACCAATGTAACAAAATGTCTGCACAGTTTAGGTGAACTTGGTCTTGAGCAACTATTAAATTCACTTTTTGCTGAGTATGTCATTGCTGCCAAGCTGACCTCCTACCACCATATCGTTGAGTGAAACTCTCAGCAACACAACAGTTGGTGGTGGGTTTCCTCCATGTTCAGATACTTGGAGCAGATTTAAATTAATTATGGTTTGTACTTGTCAAGAACCAAAATGCTGATGAGGTAGACATCATTGACTACGAGAAGAATTGTAGAAGTCATTGGGACACATTGGGTATTTATAAAAATACCCAACACTAAAGTCTGTTGGTGCAACAGTGGTAGGCAACACATAGATTTTCAGCTATTGTTGTTGAACTACAAGTCCAAGTGTTTGGCTTAACCTTTGGTGACACCCCTGTTGGCTGCCCATCTTCACCCTCCCAGCCAAAAAAGAAAGTTACATCTCTGGTGTACTTGGACCACCTTGGCCGTTTTTATTTCACAAGTTCTATTGAAGGAAATCTGTTAATAATATAGCCTTAAAAAAGGAGGGTTGGTATTGATACAGATCTCGTAGCACCAAAAGAAATATTGACAGGACTTTCCTGGATTGAGTCCAAATGTTGTCAATATTTGTCAAGGAAATTTGAGTCTTCCATTAGTTGGTGTTGAGATGAACTCAGCAGTTGCTGTTAAGCCCTGTTGAGACTCTTCAGCAGTTTAGTTTGTCAGTTGAGTTGGACAGTCTGCTTTATTTTTTGTGAGCATGACCAGTTTGGGGACAACCCATGTTCTACTGAACAAGCAAGAGAAGGCAACTCTTCTCTCTGTGCATAGTCGAACTAAGTCAAACTAACATGAAATCTAGTCAGGTTGTCAGCTAAGTTTACTTGAGTGAATCCACAAGGTGCTTCACTGCTAACTCTATCCAAATTGCCCTTTTGTGAAAAGACCCCTTAGTTTTTTCAGCTGTTCCCTTTATGAGCACCAGTATAGTGGTTAGACTTCCTTGACCACATGGCTATGGTATAGCAATGCTTTACTGCACTGGCACATTAAAGAAGCCTGCACTATTTTGGTTATTAAATATGGAATACGGTGCTCTCATGAGTCAAACTGCACATGTTTCAAATAATTTAAATATTTTAGTTAACACATTAAATTATATACATTGATTTCCAGTTAAGCAATAATTTGATTAATTTTATATTTGTGATTACAAAACCAGCACATGTACAGTACATTTAACTATGGCAACTTTAACTTGCTACCATATGGTGTTGCAGTTTCTTTCTATCATTTCACAGAAACATAAATCACATTTCCCCTTTGTTAGCAAACAAACAAGCAAATACATAAATTAGAGAATATGAACCCCCCTCCCCGTGTTTGAGTGTGGAGTGTATTTAATGCATATGGTAGCTGAATGTACCCTTTCAGCAAAGTCTGCCCCTAAACATTTGCCTCCTTGGTTTGCAGAACATGTGTTCAGCTTGCCAGAGCACATTTACTGATGGCAGCCATCTCCAGCACTAACTCATGAAGTTTCAGGGGGTCTAACAGGCATGCACAGAAAGCACTCGCATTGATTTACATTGGAGTGCTTTCCTGCCACTGCTTGGATGCTTGAAGCAGCCAAAAGTGGAGTGAAAACTGGACCATTTACAGAGTAATATAATGTTCCTTCTTCATGAATAGTGCTGCATGGCGCAATAAACCATCCATTGCCACTTCAGGTTCTCACTGCGGAGCAACCAGGACAATTGGTCCACCTTGGTTCGTCTGTGCATGGGTTTTAAACTTTACGGATATATCAAAATGTAATGCATCAACACCTAGTCCCTTTATCAGCCAGGCTTCAGGGATAAAAGTGTACTTGGAATTGAGAAATGATTTGCCTGATGAAAATGTGCCACTCATTCCATATCTTTCACTGCATTTTTTTCTACACCTTTTAAGTTATTCCTTCTGTCTGTATATTTCTGAGACATCCGTGACAACTGTTGGACCTTGTCACCGATTCCACTTAACAGCCCAGGATTCCTGACTAATGAGCCTTTTTTTCCCCTTCATGACATGAGAAACACCATCAGTAATGCACATGTATAAACAGACACACATGTAACCCTAAACTGAGCAGAGGCTCCACGCTCCCGTCAGGCTTGTCATGAAAATGATTAATGACCAACAGGCTCCAAATTACCTTCATTGTCAGCTCTGCATTGTTAGTTCTGACAACTAATGAGGTCCGACAGTCCTTCCTTTCTCACACAGCACTTAAAGAGCGTGTGATTCTTCTTGCCGACCCTTAACTCTTATGCTGCCGATATGCCAGATCTTTCTTCTAAAACTCTTTGCGTGTATAATGTGTAACTCTGCTCGGTATCTTTACGATGAGTTAAAGTTAAATTAAACATTTCATCTCATCCACTTTGCTATACATCGTGAACCTGCCACTCTTGTGTGTGTCTACTGTGAGCAGGGCCTCTGAGTCGACCCAGCTTAATGCATGATATGGTAAGCAGGGAAAACCACATAAACAAGTGAAAAACTTAGGGTTACTGGTCTATGACGTCATAATGCATAATTAAGAGATTAAGAGACATTTAAGCAGTGAAATGTTTAATCTCTCCTTGGTTTATCTGGAACTGTCAGTTTAATGAATAAAGCCTTCTGAAATGGTATTTTTTCCTTATGCACATGTTACTGCATATGTACGTAAATAAGACTAAGGTACCAGATTACGCAAAAAGGCTCGGCAGGTAAAGTTTAGCTGAGTTTGGTTCTAGTGGCATATTTTGGTCTAAACCAACAAGGACTATAAAGACAGGTTCAATCCCTCCTAAAACCGGGCTAGTTATATTGCAGAAATCTGGGCAGACCTTCACTTTTCTGCCCTGTTATGACATCAAATCTTGGTGTTCTGCATAATGTAGATCAGCACAGGACCCCTGTTGCATCGGAAGCTTCTTCCGAGGGTTGGAATGAACTGAAAACTTAAAAAGCATGTTTATGACACATTTGCACATTTAACAACAGAGCCTTTCTATCAAGTTTAGCACTGGCCTTGATGAGAATGTTTTTTGGGCAAACCCTGAAGTTTCTGCGCTTCAGCCTCTCTGTAGCCTGTTCAGTAGGCTAGTGTCCCAGTGGCACAGAGAAATGCTCTTCTCCAGTAAGGGAGAATTTATTTAGAATATGCTAACGAATGCCTGGGCAGGTTTCACCAGGTGTGCCATGTGCATGCTACCTGTAGGTAAATGCGCCACTTGATTACAAAAAGAAGGCTGTCAGGTAAGAAGTATGTATAGGAATTGAGTTTACGTTCATTTTCCCAAAAAGAATGACAAATGAGTAGAGATCCAGACGACCGTTATTACATATTGTTGTTTCCCTATAAAAGAGGCATGTTTCTGGATGTGCACATTCTTCGATTTTCATTAACAGTGATTGCAGCTAGTCAGGAATAAATCCCAATATATAATAGGTGCAATACGTGGTCCATATGTGTGTAAATGTTTCTTTGAAGACCTTCCACATGCTGACCTGGGACAGTCTTCCGTTGTGTAAATGGGCCAGCTGGGGAAATCATAGAGATCACATTTGTAAGTGGCCCATTGATTAGAAAGCGCACCAAGGGGCCTGATTGCTTAAGGGTTCTCTAGTTTGGCGGCAGGGCACTACTGTCCGTAGGACCTACCGCTTTAGGCCAGAATACGTCACCATGTCACTCCATATTTCTCGGTATCCTCTTAGGAGAATAGATGCAAGCTATCATGCCCTAGTGAGCACGTCCATGAAAACTGTTGGCCAAGACTAAATTGATGTCTCCTTATTCTATGCTTTTGTGCATCTGTTTCACATTTATTTTGTGTGCCTTTCTTAATACGCCTCTATCATGTTTTACAGTGGGATCTGAGAGCTCTCTCAACACATATATGCATTGTCTTACACAAATGTGCCTGCAACCCTTCACATAAAGTCATGTGGTTGGGTCTGCTGGGCTGGGCACAGTTTGTTTTGGGTTCCTGTGCCTATTCGCTACTTATCCAGGTCTTGCAATGTGTCTAAGTCACCTGATTTTCATCTTATTAGAAATACAATTTGTATACATGATATTCATTTACTTAGTTTCCTTTAGAAGTGAACTAAAAAATTACATTTGGTAGATTCTGAACTACTCTATGAAAAAGTGATATTTTGATAAGCAGTACTTCTTTAATATGATTTGCTTATTGGAGAATATCTGAATTATTAGCGTGATCTGCAGATGAATTGTACCTGACAGATTCACACATCTCTAATGCGCTCATCCATTTCATATCTTTACTGCATAATTCATACTGCGTTGGATACAGACTTCTAGTTCTCATATGGAACACACGTTATGTTGACAAATATCCATTATGCCCCATAACATCATTTGAGTGCTCCTCAACCATTAAGTGGCATAACCTGAAGAGGACAGGTTTTAGGGCATGGATCATTTTGGGACAGATAAGATGACAAACTCTAAGATGAATCTGTATACTAGAAAGTATATCCTTAAAATCCACTGTTCTTGAAGATCCTAAGATCAGATTTGATAAATACTGATTTATGACCTGCCACTTGCTTTGACTGATGGTCATTTACTGTAGCCCAGTTAGGATCTTGGCCAGTCCAGGAGGACATCAGATCCTTATCATAAAGAATTCCACTTATCGCACTCTGTCCTCTCAGAGGTGGCACCTCTATGACATTACTTGCCAGAAGCCACATTGCTTTCTTGGCATTATATTACCTTTATTTACAGAGCAGCAGCAGATTCTGTAGCATTTTTGCAATATGGGGACAGTGTAAGTACACAATAAGATTAGCACATGTTGGGACATACTGGTACAGAACAGGACTCTTTTCTTGTGAGCTTACAATCTATTGACATCGGGGTGTGTGGGAGGAAAGTGCCTACATTCTTCTGATCCCATCAGTCAGCAGAACCTCTTTAATCAGTACCTAATGCAAGCCTTGGAACCACAGATTATCATTTAGAGATGTCTTCTTTAACATTAGTAGATATTGCAGACACGATTGAGGTAGATTTTGTGTAGCCCACTTATGGATGTGCCATATGGATAGCAGTCTCTGAAAATACCCATTGCCTTATTGACATTCAGGATCATCCCTGGGTACAATCCAAACAGCATGGCATGATGTACTGGCTGCATACATACTAAGTCCCACGCCACAATCATTTGTTCCTCTGCATGCAACTTCCGCACCTTGGAACTGGGAGGATCTAGTTGTCCTATTTGAGTCTCCTACAAACATTAATGTTTTGCCTAGGAATCCAAGCATCATTTCTTGGAGCAAGTGGTATTAGCTGAAGCATTTTAGAATGAATTATGTTGCTCAATCCAGCCAAATCTGTTTTGAATAAGAGACTTCTTTACTTTTCCGACATTCAGAATTTACCAGTGGTATCGGGAAAATGTCTCATGTGACCATTAATTAAGGAGCACCACAGCAGATGGACAAACCATACTAGATTTATTTTAAAAAGACATCCTATTGATTATTCTGTTTCATCCATTTGTCTATTCCCTATATTTTAGGCCTTCTGTATTTATGATTAAACAATACACTCACTTATCTACTTGTGTCATCTGTCACCCTGGTTTCCTCTAGGTTAATAAAACACCAAAGAGCATATACATCAAACATCTGAAGGGGACAGAGGGTCACCGAGGGCCAGGTGTATGCAGCACCAACAGCAGGATCTGTATAGATACCCTAGATATGTCACACTGCCTAGTTAATGGACGGTAATCATTCTTGACTTCTGTCAGGCAGAGGAAGTAGCTGGAAAGGGACTTTGTGGACACTGCCTTATCTGCCGTGGGAAAGGAACTAAAGAATATACTTACCATTGTGTACCTATGTACCGCTGTGTTTATGGCTATGAAAAGTGAAGCAATGTGGGATAATACAGCCTCTTACAGGAGCTACTGCACAGTTATTTTAAAACAAAGCAAGAATCAGCCCATACCCAGCATACCTTGGTAAGCAATATAGCCACGGACAATTTGGAGTAATTTGACGTAGTGGCATGCAACGGAATCCCTGGCGTGCTTATTCAGTCTTTATTCATGCAGCAACCCAGGAATCTGGGTGCACTCCCCAATTTTGTATATATTTGGTTCGGGTTATTTTAAAAGTGAAATTAATTCATCTGAAAATACACTTCATATGACAGGAAGTTACATGATATTTGAGTAAAAAGCATAAGTCATCAAATGCTATAAAGTGGGTTGGTCCCCAGAAAAATAATATATAAATATCAGACCATTTGGGTAAACTAAACATTCTATGCATAGTGTGATATTAAAAGTTATTCATAAAAATGTTCATAAAAGATGCCATCCTAGATTCATTAAATTACACATATGTTGTATACGTAATATATATATATATATATATATATATATATACACACACACTTGTACAGAAAATAAATACAGAGACAAGATGGTTGTGTCAGAAGAGTTTTTTATTTACTTATTTATTGTATAACCAATAGATAATGTTCTCCAGCTCAAAAAGGTCTAAGTTGCCAGTTGCTTATATGTGGAGAAACCTGGTAGGTAAGAAGACAGAAGTATAGTAAAGGTTAGTTTTAAGTATTAGAAGGGGTATTGGTAGAAAGCACCTTCTTGGCATCTGCTACAGGGGCTACACTGAGCTCCAATGTCAAATCAGGTGAAAGCCAAGAATGTGTTCAGTCCAGAAGAATAAATCAACCAGATTTCATGGGGGATATATTGGTGAGAGATTGTCTCGCATTCTTTACACAGTGATAACAACAGGTGAACTAAACAACTGGAAAAGTACAAACGTGTCCGAAAAAGCAGAGTCTCAGGTGACAGCGAAAAGTCACTGGTCTTCTGATAAAGTCCCACAAGTGTCTAGTCAAGAGCTCCTCGTGTCTAGTTTGTGGCGGCTGAGAAAAAGACAAATGAAGATTCCTTCAGCCAGGAATAAAGAAGTTCAGATCTTTCAGAAAAGTGGAAGATTCGTCTAGGTGCATTGGTTTTGTGGTGTTGCAGCATGCAGTTCAGGCACCTTTACCAGAAATAGAGGAGCTTCCATAAATATGTGGCTATAACTCCCCAAGTCATAAAGCCCATCTAAACCCAATACCCTTCCTTTTCCAATCTTATTTTCAGTTTTATGACCCCATGCACTTATGCATCCCTTCCTGCAGGGAACCAAATGCATGGAGGAAGGTCCGTCCTCTTGGAATGTTTCCTACACCCATCATAATGACATAATAATATGCAAAAATGACTTGGAGCAACCCTCAAATAACACCAGGGCAAGCCCTAATGTTTCTCACATCCTAAGGCATAAATAAGTGAAATAAAGTTGCAGGAAAAGTTGACATACATATCATGTTGTTTTGTATCTGTGCATAATACAGTATGTACAAAATTGGGGCTAAAAGTAAATTTTATATAATGTGGATATAGTTTTATTGGTCCAAGAGTTGAGTCATTAGCTGAAGGTGGTAACTTTCATTAAGCAAATCACATACGTTTTTGAACCCGGGGTCTCTTTTTGATTCCAAATAAAGAAGATTCCCAAAAGCTTTTGTGTCGGAAAAAATAAGATGAATCTCCTTTGACTGCAAAACTGTCCAAAACTTTTCAAAACTCAAAGTTTTTGAGGAAAGTCTGCTTTAAACTTATCAATTTATTCACATTTAGAATAGCCGTGTTCTGCTTGGCCATACTGTGCGAACAAATCAGAAACAGATTTATTTTTGTGGGTTGATACTGCAGGAGTAACATTTATACAGAAATATTTACCATCGTGTAGAAAACAAGCACAGAACATTTACTGCTGGAAATATGGGGGCATTCTTGTGTCCTTTCAGAAATAATAATAAATGATCTATAAAATGATCTATGAATAGAATCGGGTGAAATTTCATAAATAATGATCAGGGAACGGGAAAAGACAACAGCTATCAGGGAACTAGAGGCAATTAAAGCTGAGGACAGACTAGGGCAGCCTGGTGGGCAGCAGGGTACGAGGGTTGAAAAGATAAGGATTGGAGGAGAGGGGAGTTGGTTCAGGAAGAGTATTGAACTATACAAGGCCATGGAAGACATTTGTGTGTAGGTGGACTATGGCGAAATGGCACAATATTGTGAAGTGAGTTAGCTGTTTTGATATGAGGGTGCAGAAGACCAGAGAGAAGAATGAGCAGAATATGAAGGAGAACCTGAAGTAGGAGTGATTCTTATTATTTGCGAAACTCAAAATCAGATTGGATGATAGCTCTCAAAGACTAGTTTGGATATCTATGGTTAAGATTCTTTTTTATACTAAACTAAAGCCCTGTGGGTTGTCTCCACTGTATAATTCGGAATAATATGAGTCACATATTGACACCATGAAATTAAAATATGGGTGTCTACGTCACTCATTCTCAAAGCTCATCATTGGAGCACGTAATATATTTCTTATTTCTGCTTGGCTTGTCCTTGAGGCCGTGTCCACCTATCCAAGTCCATCTAGTGTATAGGCACATGCACTGGAGCACTAATTGGTCTATGTACTTATTTTATTTCTCATGTTATATCCTTGAATTATAAAGCCCACATTATGTTATTTTTTTGGATTAGGAATTGGATGCAAGTAGAAATGATATAAATATAATTAAAAAAAGTTAATCCGGCACATTTATTCTATTGTTTTTCTCTTTCTAGATGTGGAATTGTGAATCCAGAAGTTACAAATGCGGATTTAGACGATGATTCAGCTGCTAAAATCATGCAAAATGCCCAGGTGTGTGCCAGCTGCTGTGGTGCAAAGTATTTGCCAAAATATGTATGCATTCTTGTGAACAATATATTTATAGAAGATTTTTTTTTGAAGAAAATGGAATCGGAGGTAAACAATTTATCTCTGCGCAAAGCTTTTTTGAAAATTTGCATTTAGGAAGAAAATGTTTTCATCTCTCAGGACAGGTGTACAATTTATTTCAACTAAATTTAATTTAAAACATAAGGTAGATTTGTGAAATGTATTGTTGTTTCCATTTTCGCAGTGTTACTACTTCTTATACACCCTTATACTTCTCCACTCGGCCCCTCAGGAAGCTCCTCACGCGGCATGACTTGTGTTCTGGGCCGTGGGGCATGATGTCCTGGCATTAAAGGACATGTGGTGCAATGGAAGAGTGTTACGAAGGCTGTGCCAGCAATAGACATCTGTAGTGCAAATGGGTTGGTTACAAAGGGAATCTTGGATCTCCCCAACCTAGCCCAATGAATAAGTAGTGCTCTAGAGAGGTCACTCTGGCCCGGTAATGGAGCGAAGGGGCTGTAGCCAACCTTCCCCATATATGTTACCTGAGACCTGGGTTGACTAGGATACATATTATCAATATTGTTCCTAGCATGTGCGCCCATCATTAAAGTGATGTCATTTAAAAGTTACAACTTTTACTGTTTCCACTATTCATTGCCCTCTCCCACCACCATAACATAAACTAAGTCAGTATTTCTGCCCTGATGCTCCCACCATGACTTTAGTTTACATGTATATCCTAATACCTCCAAAATGTCTTTTACATCCGACCATAACACCTCCAACACTAGGCACCATAAACCCCAATCATGTAATAGACACAGCACCCTCCCCATTATTGACCATGCTGGTTGAACATCTAATTAATATTATTATGGTGGCCAATACTATGTGGCACATATCGGCCACTATTCACAATGCGTGGAATCCACCACTGGTAACAACTAGTGGCTACAATCATACAGTTAAACAATGAGGCATGAAGCATGTCAAGACAATCTAAGGTTTCTTGACACCAACTTGGATGCTGTACATGGTTAATACCCAAAAATGCTTAAATATTTCAAGACAGTTTTGTCACTTACTAAACACAAACATGATACAGAGGAAAAAGAGTAAATTTGTGGATGTTCTCAGTTGGCCAGAGATCCCTGAACACTTCTAGTGTTTTATTTCTCCTTTACTTAGCAGATGAAATAAAGGCCCAGCTGAGCGACTAATTTCCTTTGACAGGATACACAATACGACAGAGTGAGAAGAATTGCTTAAAATGCTAGTAACAGAGGAAAAAAACAACTTTTAAAACTGAAACCTCAGAGCAGAAAATACATTCTGACCCAAGTTCAATATAATTACTGCACCTGACTCTGGTACTTAATTATTCTTTGTTAAAAGGGGTTGGAAATATATGCTTTGAAGCTGCACTCCATATAAATCCATTCTCCTGTCCACAGACATTTCCATCTATAGAAGCTCAGAATAAAACCTGATCAGTGTTTTCCAGCACCTAATTAATCAACCTGATTATGTTGCCTGAAGTGCAGCAATTCCTGTTTCTCTCCTGCATTGACCTTAGCCATATGGTCTTGGTGATTAAATAGCCATCATAAATGGTTCTTGAGGCTCAAGATGAAATGCTTTCTATGGCTATATTGGCTCTGCTGGACAGAATGGCAATGTTACAGCTATATTACTGCTGAGCATTTTAATTTCAACTATTATTGCTAAAAAATGCACATTATTAATCTGGGATTCATTTATTAAAGAGGATCAGTCACATCTGCAATAAAACTTTAATTAAATCTAGCGCAAAAAAAACATCATTTAAGTGTGTTATTATTTTTTTTATTAACTTTTCCATTTTTAATGATACAAATTTATATATTTTTTCCGTTCTAAGATCACATGCAACAAGCCTTCTTCAAAAGCATAACTTGACAATTTCAAGCAAATGTTTAACTTGTTCCCATGATCCTTCATGTAAAGACAGAATCCCAATGTTGTCCCAAGTAACAGCTCAGGAGAACCCACCTCCAAAAAGGATTCTAGAGAGAGCTTAGAGAGGGGCTACAAAAATGGTAAATGGATACCATTTATAGGATAAAAATGACCAGGAGAGACTAAGGGATCTCAATATGTTTAGCCTGGAGTAGAGAAGAGAGAGGAGATGTGATGGAAACATGTAAATACATAAAAGGGATTTCACAAAGTGCTGGAGGGAAGTACAAGAGGTCATAATCTAAAACTAGAGAGTCAGAGGCTTAGATGGAATGTAAGGAAGTTTTAATTTTGTTTTGCTAAAAGGGTGGTAGATAAATGGAACAGCCTCCTTCATGAAGTGGTAGAGGCTAATACAGTATGGGAATTTTAACATACATGGGATTGGTATAAAGCTTTCCTGAATCTAAGATAAGAACGAGGACTGATTAAGGTCCACACCGGGAAAAACGGGCAGACAAGATGGTCCAAATGGTTCTTATCTGCCATCAAATTCTACATTTCAACATAACCCTGTCTTTGTTATACTACACATCGATCTGTAGCTCAATAGGATGTTTACACCCTTGCAGTTCCTCTGTAAAGTTACTCTCATCAGTGTATACGTCGACAGAGAAGCCTTCACGTACCACACAATAGAAAATAACAAACTTATATTTCATTTATATAGTGCCAACAATTTATGCAACCGATATATAAACCGATATATATTCAACCGATATATAAATTAAAGAGGGACCGGCTTGCAAGGTTACAGTCCAGAGCTCGATCAACAGAACATTTTGTACCCTAAAGACTGGAGTTTGATAATAGATGTTTAATAGTTTTCAACTCTTTCACGATCAAGAGTGTTTTGTACCCTTGACTGGGTTTGTTTGGCATGCTTAACATATGTTTGTTCAAACTTCTTTTCTTCTTTAGCGCACTCGCAACAATGAATGCTTCTACTTGAAAAAATATTAAGCAACTGCATAAGATTTATTCTCTAGCGCCATTATAATATTATTTGACAAAAAAGCCATACTGTACTTGTACAGAAGGAAAATAGAACCTGCTCCTGCGAGCTTGCAATCTATACCATTATTTATTAAAACTAAAATAAAAAAATAAACTGCAAAAAAAGAAATAAAAAAAGACAGGTTTTTGTAGTTTTATTTAAGATTTCTTTAGCACACAGTAGAAACCGAAACAATTTATGTTAAACAACATCACCCATGTATAATAACACCACGCGTGTTTAGGGCTTTTTTAATATCTTTTGAAAGGCCAAAACACTCCTTTACAAACTATTACACAGTTTAGTTGTAAATACTTGTGGCTTGGTGGTTAGTGTAAAGTTTTGTTTCTTATTTTTACTTTTTATTTTTTTCCGGACATAATAGTAGATCCATGGGAGTGTCAAGCCGTTAAGTTATCTTTAAGGGTTTAAGGAAATTTTACTTTACTGAGAGGGTAAGTGGATCAGCAGAAGTGTTAGAGCTATTAAAATATGGAAATTCAAAAATGAATGGAATAGGCATGTGGATAATGGATATCTTTAATCTAAGACGAGATCAAGGACTTATTAAAGGTTTGACACCAGGACAAAAAGGGCACGCTAGATGGGCTGAATGGTTCTTATCTATTTTTGTAAATTCAAAATGTCAAGTTTGTTTTTATAGGTGACATATGCTCATTAAGTGAAAAAAACCCACAATAATGATGACTTTATAAATATTTAGGTATAGTAATGTAGGATGTGTAACTTTTATCTTTAACATCCTTAGACGAGGATATTTTTATGTGTAGTTAGGATGATTTAAGCAGCAGTGTATTTTAGACACATGCCTGGGGCGCCTATTTTAGAACTTGTTTCTAACCTTCAAGGTCTAGGCAGTCCTATATGTATACATAGGCTCAATAAAGACTCATTTTCGTGCCTATGATTTCTATGCTCAAGCAGGAATTTGTGTAATAAGACCAGATACCCACTAGTCGGCATTGATTCTATTTGTCTACAAAGCCTTATTTTAAGTATGGGTTTAAGTTGGTCTTCAAGAGTAACATTTTACCAGGAATGGTAGACATTAAAGCCACATGACATTTGCAGGATGCTTCCTGTTTTAATGATGTGTCTTATGCTACATGAACTAATTAACTAAGCTTAGAGAACCTTCAAACCGTCAACAGTATTGAGATTTAACAGAGAGGTAGGAGACCCTAGCTGTGAGCGGGGACTTATCATTCTAATGTTCTTCAACATTGAGATGTCTAGTCAGAGTGATTTGAGAGCATAAGAGACTGCTTTTCTGCAAAACTGGTCTTCGTGAAAACAGAGCTCGAAACATCAGAGTGTTATAGAGAGTATCTTAGAGGACAAAGACACCATAAATTGTGAAAGCCACCCAATGGTTATTTGGTATGCCCTGTGTCTATGTGTTATTGCTTGAGAGTCTCTTTTGGTTTTAAATGTAGAGCAGTCCCACTGATTCACCTCCCTGGTAAGCATTCTAGCCATGAAAAAATATATAGGACCTGCCAAACTTGGGGTACTTTGACGTAGTGATGGGCTACGCAATATATGGATGCATAGAGTGATGGGATCCCAGTATTTATGCCTTTGATGGGTATTGTTTGAATTGCATTCACCGGGTATGTGCTGAAGTTTTCTTTTATTATGTGTTATTGCATGTTGATGTTAACCAGTTGTTATCTACTGATTATTATTTGCAATGCAAAGTTATACTATATTTTGTTGTCGTTTTGGACCAAACCTGTTGAGAGTTACTGCATCTTTTAAATCACATCTTCTGGATAATATACCAACTCCCAGTATATCTTATGAATTCTTTAAAAAAATGTAACCTGATGGTATAAGATGGGGCAAAGGAAAAATGGTCCTTGTATAGCCCACACTACACTTACCTATGATTTGTAATGTTTCTGGTGGAAGATAACAGAGTTGACTGATTTGATATACACCAGATTCCGTTGTGATTCTAATACATTATTATGCACAATAAATTAACAGAATTCAGCGGGCTGAGCATTATGTGGGTAACTTGTAACCCAACATAGCATAGTGTCTCTTAATAATTGCCTCTGGCCTGGTGAAATGCACTTAAAGTCTGTCTTGCCCTCAAGAGGTTAAACATAAATTTGGCTCCTGAGCACCTGGTTGTAAAAGCATTTCAATGTCCCCTCAACTCATTAATCATTTTGTGACAGGCTGGAATTGGCTCGGGAAGTGTCCGCCTGAGATATTCACCTCCTCTGTCTAAATGACTGCATGACAAGCAGGGCTTTGAACTAGAGTTCTTACTAGACAAGGTGATAAAACAGAGGGACAGCTGTTCCATTCATTTAGCAGCAATAGCCCCTACACCTTTATGGAGTGGGAGGAACAGCACCAAAATACACCCAGCTCAAGCCAACAGGATACTTTATGATGCCGTGTGTTCATGCTCAATATGTATATATGCGGACATCTTTAATATGAGTGACATCCTGTAACATTCGAGAATGTATGACTGACGTTATGGGATGAAATGTTCCGTGTGTTCTGGAAGATGTGATCTGAGGAGTGCTTGGGGCTCAAGTTGTCCTCTGTTGTAAATTAATCATTGTCATGTTTGGCTTCACACCTGTCTCCGACACAGCCCATCCCTTGAGACATTAGGATGTGTTGAGACATAACAAATTTACTTGTCATGTGCGTTCACCACGTCACCTCACCATATAAGATTCACACTTTTCTACCCTGACTAGTTAATTGGCCCATGTGAATGGAGCAAATGGAGAAAGCAAGCAGTGTTCATTTATGGTCAAATGTAATCTAAAAGGAAAACATACCAAGTACACCCTATAAACTCATTAACATGGTAATTCAGACTCACGCTGCCACAAGCTGGCAGTGTGGGTCTGACTGTTCCCAGTCAGTAGAAAGAACCATCGATGGGGGCGATGTTGAAGCAGAAGAGTCTGCATGCTGTTCTCTATATAACTTGTGGCTTCACCAGGAGTTTAGGATTTGGGTCACCGCACATGGGTATGTTGCTGGTAAGAGCAAGGATGCAATCGGACTCTTCAACCTACACCTTTTCTTTTTTGACCATCCCTGCCCTCCTAGCTGGCAAGTGGAAGAAAATGGCACTCTTTATATATATAACACTTTTCTGATTTTTTTATTTTAACAATGCAATACTTTGTACGTTTTAAAATGTATTTAAATAGAAGGCCCACCTTTCTAGTCTTGAAATAGTATAGTTTGCCTAGGCTCACAGTCCTTCCACTGAGCCACCAATGCATTTGCGACACTGAGCTTGAAAACACGACAGGCGGTTGATGGGGAATCAATAAATTAGTAGATTATACGTGTATGCTGTAAAAGAAGCATGCCCTGTGTGAGGATCAAACTCACGACCTTCAGATAAAATCCAAATCCTGTACAGCATGTACGGGTTGGTGTAAGCAGTTTTGTGAGCAATGAAAATGCCACAGTGGAGCAGAGAGTGGAGCTTTTTTGCTAGGGAGGTCAGCTGAGCCTTTGGCCACCATTTCTCCTTAAAGGTTTAAGTCTGCTTTTCAGTGGGGGAGAAAGAAGATCAAACACTCCTGATGGATTTTTGGGGGGAGAAGGAAGAGGTCACATACTGTATCTATTCTGGGAGTGTGATCCCTAAAGAGGAAGACTATAGCTCCTCAAAGGAGGGGTTTGGCAGGATGGTTCCCACCTCACATTATTCTCCAAAAGCATTGCACCTTAGGGTTAAAAAATTGGATTATTAGGACTATACACTGTTGATTTGCATTAAATATTGAGGTTTATTGTTGTTTTGTTTCCAGTTGAGGATGAAGTCAAAATTAGTTTAAATGCCTGTTCTTATAGCACAGGCTACATGATGCTCTACATGATGCCTACATGATGTCCTGTCACTTAAAAAAACTGTAGAATTCTCAAAGCACAATAAGTTTTCTACAGTTACATTAAAAAACCTTGTCACATAAATATATTTTTGCTACTATACTAATTGATGCCAACATAGAACATAGAACATTATATATATATATATATATATATATATATATATATGTATTATAAAGCTCTTGTACAAGAAAACTGTAGATGAATCCCCGTTGCCAACAAACAGCCTTTTCATTCAAGCTTTGTGTTTTAAGTCACACAAGTAAAGGCAATTCTCGTTGTTTTAACAACATCCCTAATATTGGTGTTATTGTAATCTTATTTCTAAAGTAGACTCTAAGTACAGTGCCTGTATCCCAGCTACCCGGGGGAAATCATCTAATAAAAACAAAATAGGTAGATCCACAGGGACACCATGCAGATTTTCTTATATTATTTTGTATTCATAACTTCACGATATATGGAACACCAGCGGTGCAGTGGTGTGCAGCACAGTCCCAGAATGTCACTCGTGTCCTTATAGCAATCAAGTATGCTGCTTTTGTATCCAAAATCCCCAATCTGGTTTGCCTAAGTCGTCCTTCTTTTTTTAAACCCATTCACTTTTTTTATATATAGCTTAGAAAAACTATATTGAAACTCGTTATTTGATGCTTTATATAATCAACGTGTAGCAAGTTCTACTGTTTCATATTGAGCCGTGGTTTGCTGTGTTGCTATCTTTGGTAATCAGTTACTTGCAGGTAAGTTGTGGAGAGATGAAACATGTTATCGCACCACATTAACTATGCAATGGAGTATCAACGTATGTTTCTCACACATTTTTCTTTTTTCTTTAAATGGCTTAGATACATTTACAAGATGACATTTTTAAAAATCCCATGTATATGCGAAATGGCTCCCTGTTCCCTTCAGACCCCTTAGAGATAAGCCCTGGATAGAGAGTTCTATTACAGCTGCTTATCTTCTTAACATTAACTTCTTAAACAGTTTGTCACCCAACTCTATTACCCTTTGCATTTTGCTTCTGTTTAAACCATCCCACAGCACCCAATTATCATTTTCCTACCTGCCCATCACTCACACAATTTCCATAATGTCTCTGAAGTCTTGAATATTCTTTCATTGTCATCTTGACCTCACTAGCTTGCTCCTCATTTTATCCACTAGCAGAACAGAGGTTAGCATGTCCTTGGAATTTTATTTTTCTAACTTGCTTTTACAGAGTTCCTTGAATACGTAATAGAGGCAGGCTTTAAGGTTAATGTCCCAGTATAAAAAAAGGGGTGATGTTGGGGTGATAACCAGCAGGATAGGGTTTTCTGTTTTCTGGAGGAGTCTGACCTGTTCATCAACATCATTGAGGAGATTATGAAAAGCAGGGTTGGACAATACGGGGTAGAGGTCATCAGGATGTTGAACAGACTGCATGTTGGTTCAATACAGAAGGAACATAAGTGAAGCTCAATGTGTAAGGAAATAAGTATAATGTATATAATATATATATATATATATTATATATATATATATATATATATATATATATATAAAGTTAAAACCTCATGATTAGTTCTTGTTCTATCTATGCACTCATACAAACACTGTCTGAACACTGATGCTCATGCCTGGGAACCAACATCAACTTGACTGCCCACCTGCATCCGGCAAGAGTACCCTGAGCCAGAAACTTCCCAAGAATGCTGATGCTACAGTCCATAAAAACAGAAAATATATACTATTTTAATGAACGAGATAATTTTTCTAGTCTCTATACATTGCCTTTTCTACTATTTTTCCATAAACGTTGGTTTGGAAAATAGCTATGCTCCGAACTTAGAAACAGTTTCATACCTGTGAGAGAAAGATCTACATTTGCAGTATTTTGTTGAAACTATGTTTAAAAGTATAACATCTGTCTCTCACTTTGGTACATCTCTGTAGCGAGAAGAGTTCTTACTCATCCTGCTCAAGAGAAGTGGAACGGTATGATGTATACCTCACCACCCATAGCTTTTCTTTCCTCTCCCAATATGGCTTCTTTTCCAGGAGTTTTGGTTTGGTGGTTAAGGGTGCATCACAGTGTTCTACAGACAACGCTGGGCACTAAAATCAGCCCAGGCACTTTAAGGCCAGTGGGTGATAAATTACATACATGCAGCCACAACCCGCGCTCTTACATTTTTGTGGCATACAGTCATGTGTATCTTGCTAGTGGGCATACACTAAAAGGACTGGATGTGCCAGCAGTTAAGGTAAGTAGGCAGCACCTTCACCAATTTACTCGCCTCTCTATAACCCCAAGTGTTGCAGTAGTAATCAGAAAATGTGCTTAATTAAATACATTATTTCACCATCAATAGATCACATAAAGCCCCATCCTATAAAACAAAGGTATCCCTCCTCAGCCATTTCAGATTTTGAGAGGCGTGAAACTCCTATCCATGTTCAGCTATCTACCTTCAGGCAAATGTTTTAATCACGCTCCCAACTTCATGTTGTTAGAAGCAGGGATGGATTAAACATTAAACAAGTGACTCCCGCAAAGATTGATGTCCTAATAAACAGGCCCCATCATTTTCCATCAAACACATTTACTGGCTCTCGCTGTCTTCCTTTTCATGTAATTATTCAATGTATGTTGACTTTTTGTTAACCCGACTCAGCTCTACCGAGCTGTAGAACATTTTTTCACTTTTCTAAACAGTAACACATCTATCGACTGCCCCTATTAAGAAATATAAAATATTTTTTGTGTTATGTTTCTTGTATCTGCCCCTACTATAGGTTCCTGCCCAGAGAACGCTTGTTCTCGCTTGTTACGTGTAGGCACACCGCCAAATATTTTTCAGCGCCGCTGAATAACATTGCTATTTTTAATAATAATAAACAAACAGCTACAACCATGTATGTGGCTCATTAAGAAGGAAGAAAATCATTTCTTATACCACCCCCTTCCCATAACCTTGGGCCACTCCGTGCTCCCAGTTACCCTCTAGTGTTTGTACTGGCAGCGCATGATGCTGAGTGGAACTTCACCCAGCAAGTGTTAAATCTCCGGCTATCACAAAGAGCCGAAAGATCTGTGTTTCCTAACAACCTTAACAGCACGAAAAGTCCTGCTGTCAGCACAAGCTGTGCATCCTAAATTAGACCTGGGTATAGAAGCGGTGGAGAATTAATACCGATGTGACCTTTCATACAGTAGCGCTATACATCACGGCTGCACTAAATAACACAAGCTGTTTTGCTTAGCTGTGTGTAATGATTTACATGGCTCAGCACTCTTAAAAAGAGTTGCTGGGGTGTGAGAGGCATGGCAAAGCTTACAGTTTAAGGGCACGGAATCAAGCAAAATAAGGCTAATAGACAGGAAAACCCAATACCGTATAGAGCATGCAAAAACATTGTTCTTTAATATTTAAATATTTTGCCTTAGGCATGCAAATGTGTTTCTTTTGTCACCTATGGCTTCCCTTTTCTGCTCATAAGAGAATTAAAGGGAAAAATTAATATTTTTCTTTGCACATTAAATACAGCGGTGTATAAAGTAATATTGTTTAAAGGAAAGTAGGTTTTATTTCATTTCGTTCCAACGTACTTCCTTTAGCCAAAGATCTGGAGGTCACCATTGTAGGTAGTCATGATATTTTTGGTGGCGTTCCGTGCTGAAATACAAAACTGATTTCAGTCTTTATGGCAATGCTAATGATGCCCTGAATACCTAATGAAGTGGTTGCCTCCAAAGTCTTCAGACAGAGTGTCAATGTCTGGGGATTGAGACCAAGACGTTCTTTTATATACCACAAGGCGGTAAACAAGTACTCAGTATGTTAATCTTTAATAGTGTTAAGGAGTGCTCCACACCATGATGGTTGAGTAAAGGAACAGAATGTTAATGACATCAGTAATAGTGCGGTTGGTAAGTCTGGAACTCAGGATGCAGGACAATAGCGTTAGGCCACAAACACCAGAAAGTCAACATACACATTAGATAGGAAAAGTCAATACATCGGCTGAAGTTCAGGAGCAGGTCTCCAAGGCCAAAGACCAGTAATCCCCGCTAGGGCAACAGACAATAACAGGTATAACGGCACTGAGAAGCTCTGAAGCAGGTAGAAATGAACACTGAGCAGGTGTGTTATAGTGTATACATGGAAGGTATGCCAATACACCAGGAGATATGGCTACCCGTACATAGGATACCCCAGAGAATATCCAGAGCCACACCTGAAGTCAAGCCAACCCAGAGGTACCAGACTTGACTCCTGGGAGATGAGCATGGCTGCCCTTGATCAGCACTTCGACAGACAGCCATGTGTTTTATCTGGCAGTAATGCTGCTCCGATAAAGTATAGGGGCCAATATTTTTCATGTTAAATAAGCAGTTTCATCTATGTATGTTGTTTCAGCAAGAGCCTATGTTTGTTTCACTTTCCAAAAAAGTATGTAAAAAATGTTCGTCTTAATGTTAACTGTACAATGGTGGTATTTGGAGGGGATACAGAACCCAATGAAAACAAATCATATGGATAGTTAGCTAAAAATGAGTTTTTAAGTGATTAATAACATTTCTAATCAATTTAGTAATGTTAAGTGCGGATAAGATTGTTTTTTCAGCAGGTTAATGTATGGCCCATTGACGTTGTTATGGCTTAATGGCTTTTTCTTGAATGTGGTATGTGTAGTTGCCCTAAAAGCATTTTAAATATTTGTTTTGCCATCAAAATTGAGTAACTTCATGAAAAGAGGAAAAGGACAAACCTATCCAAGGTAGGGGTAAATAATGAAATTATGGTGGTGTGTTTCATTAATATGTGGTGTGGACCTGATATGAGTGTCCCGATATGTCCAATATAGACATGAATACTGCCCATATGCTTCCATTTGTAGCTATTTTGCAAGGTTGGGGTTACTTTGCAGAAAGGTGACCATTAATATAAGTGTCTTTTTGTTAGGATTTGCACCCTAAGCACCTCTTATGTTCCTGTGCAGGCTTTGTCTGTAGGTAAAAAAATCAATGTGCATGAGCAACAATCCTCTCTACTCTTGCTATGGATGGTAAGCAGTATTATTTGGAGGCCACGTTTAGGTCAAGTGATGGATGTGTTGCCGGCCATGCTGATACTGGAATGATCCCAAGCTCTAATGTCAGGGGAAATGTTAAGTTACAAGTAGTTGACCCAATATAGGTCAACGCCGTTAAAAAAACAGGACCTTAAGATATCAAGGACAGAGAAGCCCATCTAAAGCCGTCCGCATATGGCCTGGACAATGCTGGAGATAAGGCCTTTGTCAATTTGATTTGCCAGTAGCCAGTAGCCAAAAGTAACCAGAATAGTTTCTTGTCCTGGACGTGTAATAAAATAAGTTGAAAACATGCTTGGCATTTTAAAGAAAATAACACAAAATATCAGTTTTATATGCTGTTGAATAATTTAAAGTATAAGTACTCAATAAATACATTCAAACAGTTTTACGAGCAACATCAACCTTATTCTAAGTAGGAGTCTTGACTGTTTAATAAAAGGTCCATTTGCTAAGCTTGAAGCACAGCTGCAAACGTGTCTCCTTAAGAAACAAAGAGTTATATTTGACAGTGTCCTGTTAAACATCTTGACTGTGACCGTCATACTTAATGGCGACATCTGCTTGTAAGAATGGTATGTCCTTAGCCAATTAACATCTATTTATGGGACAAGCAAAACCCTCACTTCCAAAAAGTATTTTAATAGACAAATGTAAATCGGTGCACCATGAAGACATATGTGGCATCTGATATGTATACCTCTATCGAGACGAAGAGCTGGTGGGACATTGTAGGTAGCTCAAAAATATATTAAGTTACTAAATATATTGTTTCTTTACAGAATACATATATTGCTGTGAGGCTGGCAGATAAGTGGAACAGCCTCCTAGTAGAAGTGGTCGAGATTAATACAATGTGGGAGTAATTATGGTAATTCTGCAAAAGGCGCAGACTAGATTGACCAAATGGTGCTAATCTACCATCAAATACTATGTTTCTATGTTGCTAAATTACTTTTTATATTGGAGCCACCAGATCGGTCAAATTGTATTTTTATGCCGTTACGATAAGTGTGTCTCAGTTTATTAGACGTGATACATATTTTAACATATGTTATGCTAGGTTAGAGATAACCACGGGGACCTGCTTTGCAGGATTCATTATGGCTTTATTACCAATGCATAAATAGCTTAATTATTTGATCCAGTGCAATGCCAACAGTAGCTCCAATATTAGGTTTCTTGATATTGTGCTGACAGATGACTTGAATGCTAATGGTGTCACCACAAAGGCGTATTTACAATCAATCAATCAGTTGATTAGAACTAATATATTTTAGCAAATAGTTTCCATCATCCAGTGTAGCTTGATAGCTTCCTAAAGATAGTTTCTGTGCACGATAGTTGAAATAGACACTTCATTTAGACTTTCCAAATTCCATTTTTAATCCAAAATACTCAAAAAAAGCCCTTTATGTTTAAAACCAGCCTTAAATGAACAATATGTACACACAACAAAGCAAGAGATCAGCGCGCACACAGCAAATATTATTTAAAAACATCTATCACGTTGGCGATTTCAGCAGGGTCCCAGAATCTGAATGTGTGTCTTTCTGTATTTTTTATGTATATTTTTAGGTTCTGACCAGACCTTAGGGTTGAGCAACCCACCTAACACACAGGTGCCTCATTAATGGTGTCCAGAGAGGACTTTCACTGCCATGAGGGTCTCAGTGGGTTAAAAGGCAGTGCGGTAAGCAACATGGCCATGAAAAATAGGACTCAACATAGCGGCGGGCTAAGAAAGATCTGGCCATATTGTGTGACGGAATCCCCAATATTTATGCCTCAGATATGTGCTTTTATATAGTATTAGCTGGATGTGCGCTGATCTCTACCTTTGTTGTGTGTCATTTGAGTGGCACCCCAGAATCTGAATGTGTATGGCCTCTAGGGTGTGCTCCTCTTTCTGTATTTTGTAATATACGTGTACCAAGTTCTCATAGAAGAGGGGACAGCAAGGGAGGGATTTTGGTCCTAAAGAGAGACTATTTGGGCTATTGGGTTCCAGCACTGATACCCCTTTGCACTCATACCATTTTACAGACTTTTCCAATCAATGACTGCAGACTGCTGAGCGTTTATGTAGATTTGAGTACAGCAAGCACATAATCTTGCAGTTAGTTGTCTCATCAACCATGTGTCTACTTTGTTTAAATCCCTCTGCAAATGAGTGAAATTATGTTTTGAGTTTATTAACCTTACCAAATATTCTGTAGTCAGCAGAAATCAAGACGCTAATTTAAATTCCCACATCTACTTTTAATAAACAAATTAAAAGAGAATACGAGCAACTCCAAAATCTCAAAGCGTTCTTCTTTCCAATTAAAAACATCTTATTTACAAAAACAATCTGCTCTGAATGTTTAACCACTTTTCCCTATCCAGGTACAGAGAGTCGCAATCAAGGCATCAAAAGGCTTCATGGCTTTATAGTATGGAGAAGCAGTGTTATGGAGGGCCTTATATGTTAGTACCAGAATTTCACATTTAATTCTAAAGGTATTACTCACAATTTGTAGAAAGAAACATAAGAATAAGACCAAGTCCTGGTTAATTGCTGTCAATCTGCTCGATTTACATTGATTAAGAACATTAAATGTATTATGATAAATCACTTCTGTTTCTATAGGGCACTCATTGCATCAACTGAAATGTAGGAACAATTCTAATCATATCTCTATATTGTAAGTGCAACAAATTCATATACTGTGTTTAATAACGCTCATGTATCCGTTATGTATAAACTATTGTCATACTTGGGTTCATTCATTACAGTCTTTCAAACGTTTTAATTGCGTTTTACACTATAATACCATTCTGTTGTATAAAATGCATTATTAATTGAATAATACAAGTCACATATTCCATTCTTCGTAGTAGGTTTTGGATATCCCAAAAATAGACATATTCATGCAAAATATCTATATCAGATAACATTTATAATATAACTATATAAATATGTAAGTATAATCAACGCTCAAAATATAACGTTGTACAAGCTCGTGTTAGTTTGCTAAGCTGGTTCTGCATAAGACATGGGGAGGTTTTTGAAAATGATTTTGCTCTATGCATTATAGAGCACCGGCTTACATATATATATAAGAGGCTGTCAAACAATGGCGCTATATGTCTTATTGTTAAGTTGGTATATTGAAATATTAAACTCTTCAACAAAATGAGGCAGTCTTGTTTACCTCTTGTGGCGTCACAACCCGGGTGCGGGGGGTGCAGACTGCACCCAGGTGACACCTTACAGGGGGTGACACCACACCAGGCAGGGAACTCTTCCTCCGGGTTGCGGGAGCGGAGTGTTGACATGCCATGCTCCCCGCCTATTTTTTCCTGCAAATTGGGGTGTTTCCCGCTGCCATCACCGGGAACGCCCCCAACATCAGCGGGAACTCCCCTGACGTCAGCGGGACCGCCCACCGGCATCAGCGGGAACTCCCCTGATGTCAGCTGGACCGCCCACTGACATCAGCGGGAACTCCCCCGACGTCAGTAGGGTGAACTCTAATTTCCAACTATGAATGCTAACCCACTCTTTGTTAAAATAAAAAAGTTATATTAAAATGTCATGTAGACAGGTGATTCTCTTGGACAGTAAGATTTATGGGTCAAAAATGAGTGTAAGTAAAGGTGAGCGGGATTATAATCATAAGGCACATGAGCATTGGGGTGTCCACAGGCTATACTTCATGTAGAGCATCCACAGACAGTAAAGGAATAGATGCACTGCTGAATGGCACAAAAAGGGTAAGATGTAAAATTTTCTTTTAAATTACATAAAAAGTACTTTTAAGACAAGGCGTCTATCTATCTATCCATATACTGCATGTACTGACTGTATTTATAGTATGACCTGCAAGTACCTATTGACCGTTGAGACCTCTAGCTTATAGGAAAATGAGGTCACTGGTCACAGCCCTAAGCCTGGTGATTTTTTAACTTTTCTTTGAAAAAGGGAATCCTTTTGCTACCATGATTTCTAAACACGTGCCGCTTTGATGGCTGGAGAACAAAAATAAGAATATTTCCAGATTCTCCGCATAGCCGCAGGACACCTATTCACTAGAGTCGAGTAAACAAAACAAACTATATTTTGGAAACATTACCACATAAATATGTCCATTAATCCCATTATTGGTGCTGGGTTCCGTTGAGCTTGGCGTGATACCCACTAGCTATATTAATGTGAAGAATTGATTTTCAGGAATACGCCAATACTGCTATTTCTGACTTCTGTAGCATATTGATTTTTAGGCTTGATTCATTTTCATTAGTTCATTTAAATTTTACTGCCGATTATTAGCCATTTGAGTTGTCATATTTGTTTCCTTGCTGTTAGATCACTAATGTCCTATCAAGTTTATTGCCCTTAATGCACTATGTTGATTGTGTTTTATGTGATTGATTTTCTGCCTGAACTATAGCTAATTTTAGTGGCTTTCAAGCATTAGATGGTCTTGGCAACTTGCAACTAGATAGAGTTCTGTAGACAGGGAGAGGGTAATGAGAAGTGTGTGACTGTTAATGACTTGTTCTATTTTTTATGTGTGCTTATATATGTATATACTGTATTTATATACCTATATATTATTATTTATTGTTTTATGTAGCGCCATCAAATTCCGTAGCGCTGTACAGTGGGTAGACAGGACATATCAAGTAGTATATAACATAACAATTTGACTTACAGAGACAACAGGTGAGGAGGGCCCTGCTCAAACAAACTTACAGTCTAGATATATATATATAGTATGTATATAGATAGATAGATAGATATGTGATCATGCTATGTTCCTACTTCTTTGCCCTTACTCTTGCTAAGGGAACCGACTTCACCTCCATTATCTCCTCCCTGTCTCACAACCCTAAATGCCTTTTCAGTACCTTCAATTTCTTTCTTCGCCCCATCATAACTACCCCTTTCACTAACCCTTCTGCCTCGATAAAGAATTGAAACTATGAGATGTGATATATCTGCACAGTCCCCCTCTGCCTGTGTCCTCCCTCTTACTACCCACCCTCCTATACACAGAACTGTGTCTTGTCCCTACACTAGCTCATATGGTCAACCTCTCCCTCTCTACTGGATCTGCCCCATCTTCCAAGCATACTACCATAACTCCTGTCTTGAAAAAGCCCTCTCTGGACTGGTCTGTACAACTACCGTCCCATCTCTCTACTTCCTCTCCCCTCCAATATCCTTAAAATAATAGTTTATACCCAACTATGTTTCTTCACTCCAACTCCTTACTTGATCCTCCTCATCTGGATTCCGCTCTTTACATTCTACTGAGACCACCCTTACTGAAGTTACTAATGACCTAATCACTGCTAAACCCAAGGGCCACTACCCTAATTCTATTGAAACAACTTAAGTCACTTGATAAATATTCAGAGAGAGCTCCTCCAAAGATTAAATAAATATAAGGAAAATGAATGAATACAAAAAGATTAATTTTAGCCTGTGAGACAAAGCAAGAACAGGTAGGTTAAACTGGCTTTTCTTTGTCGCAGCAAGAGAAATCTCACTCGTTAAATATGCCGGATACCATATTGATTCAGATTGTAGGCTTAACAATTATCAACTATTATCAACACATCACTCACATGAGCTTAATAAACTACAGGCTACTGACTGATAAAGATGTTCTGTGCTCACATACATATGAGTGACTCTACACTGCGCTTGTAATTAATTACCAACCCGACAGGTGGATTTTAATTAGACTGAGGAAAGTGCAATATCATATGCGAGAATATGTATTTCCACATATGCAGTGGGAGACAACACCCATCCATTTTAAAAATAATTAAAATGACTCACTTATTTTACCATGACATTTCCTAAAGCTTGTGTTGCCAAGAGTATGAGATGCTGAACTGAAACCAATTCCCAGTGCCAGTTCCCATGAATAGTAACATCCATTAATGTTACTTCTAATTTTACAAAACCTAGAATCTGCACTTCGATATACGTGGCCAGAACCAGTTCAATGAGAGGCTTCTTAATACCTTTGACAATAGTGAAAAACATTCTAGTAATGCATACATCACTTAGTTCTATTTTTTTATCAACAATATGTCCAAGATATACATGAAAGGAGGGAGTTGCAGTCATCTATTCAGGACATGACTAGGGAGAACGCAAAAGGACCTAGTGGGCGATTGGGTCAGTCAGGTTTCTGGAGAAATTGTAGCCAGATGCAATCTGGAAAGCAATTTCATACGGGAAATTGTTAATATTACTTGGCAGAGAGAGCAACTATTTTGAGAGGAGCAGTAGGTTATTATGTCATCGAACACAAAATGCATACACCTTAACATGTGTGGTGTCTAACTCGAGACATGGTGTCAGGGGGGTAGCAAGTGGCAAGACTAGCTTTAGAAGTAGGTGGGACTGGTCGTGGAAGTAGATATGGAGGGATGCATGACCATATCCGTACATGCCACCTTTTGACCCCATCACTACTGGGACTGTCCAGTGAAAAATATTAAGAGTGTTGGGAGCTATG
The DNA here is from genome assembly GCA_009364415.1 of Spea multiplicata. Taxonomy (NCBI): domain Eukaryota; kingdom Metazoa; phylum Chordata; class Amphibia; order Anura; family Pelobatidae; genus Spea; species Spea multiplicata. Next base: position 36,437,284 of record VKOC01000003.1, on the reverse strand, counting down.
CTACAAGCCTGTCTGAAAGGGTACCCTGTTGCTCGACCCACAAGTGTACCACACCACAAGCCCCACTCATCGCAATACAAATACTTACTATTATTTGCTTCACTTACATTAGATCCCACCTATAATGAACCACACTCACATATATACTGTATACGCTCACATACATTATATCTCAAACAGAACATAATGCTCTACATATTAATGACCTCCTACCGCACTAACTTCATTTCCACAAGATACACATATCTGAAGAATCTCGGCCTGGTAAGTGAAGAATTATTTCTGGAAGGGATTTGGGCATCCGTCAGTACGCGTTTCTAATGCTGCATCTAGTTGCAAAAGCGATCATAGGAGAAGGCGGTACAACAACTGTGTCAAAGGGTCCGTAAATAGAAGTGGCCTTTAGTTTTTCCCTGAGAAATTATTTGTTAACTTGATGAGTGCTGCTTCGGCAGAGTTTTGACTACAGAAACCAAATTGCATGTGTCAAGTTAAGTATTATAGATGAGAAATGGATTAGATGTCTGTAGATTGGGCAAAGATTCCCATAGTCGTTTAGAGGGTTTAAGGAGTGAACAGATATAGTGAAAAAAGAGCTGTTAAATGTAAGTGCACAGGGCACCAGACTGCTTGGTGCCAGCACTGGCACTCAAATAGCTATTAGCTAACCACTCTTCAAAGACCAACATTTTGAATGCTTTTCTGTATTATAGCTGTAGCTTTATGGTAAGGACCAATGACACTGGCTACAAATGAAGATGTTCCACACACACCTAGTTAAAGAAAAACAGCTGCCAATTATTACTATCAAAGCTTTAACTCTGGGTTTTGCAGCACTGAGGACATGTTCCTGATTAGGAATATAACTATGCTCTTTCTAGGGAGCTGTAACACACAGGACATATAATCTTCGACAAGTCATAGGTGCTGCAGAAAAGGTGGGAACATATAAAATGATTGATGGCATCATCATAATAGTCCTGTCGGCACATGGTATTTGACTGAATTGCTTTTTTAGTTTAGTTTTTCATGATAACTCAAGAAATTTAACACAGCCAGTTCAGGTCCAGCCTGCCTTAGTTAGGTTATTTTTTATAATACTACTTAATAGTTGGTTAGGGTTACTTGATAGTTGGCTGTAATTCAGAGAAGTTAATGTCTCATGGAATGTGGTCTTCTGCATCTATACATGGATACTGCACTATATGAGTTCTAAAAACCCATCTGCAACATTCCACTCTACTTGCAATATGAACAAATCCAAAAGATGGCATTCTTGTGATTTTATCATTTTCAATAAAATATACTTTATTCCATTGACTGACGCTGTGGTGGCAGAAACCTGTGTGAAGGAAGAATCAATGTATAGAGCAGTGGGTGACTTTGTAGACAGGTGTTGTAGATGGCACCTAGAACAGTTAAGGGTCTGATCTGGCACTTAGCAATGTGATCCAAAAAGAAAAATCATTAAAATGTAGTTTTAAGTAAAATCTGGGGAGATTAAACAAGATAGACTACCACCTATGTGCCCTATTATTTTCTAAAATTGTTGAATACAATAAAAACCTAAATTTAGTACTTAATAGACATGGAGATTTCCTTGTATGATCCAGCCTATGAATGAAATAGTTTGAGGTATATAGAACTGTGCTGTGTTTACAAGCTCCACATACCTACTATATTATTAAGGCACCATTCCAGGTTGAGCAGCAGATACAAAGAGATTATGTTGAATCATAACAGTGTTCTCTGTGGGACACATTGATAAAGGAGCATTTAGCTTTGAAACGTTTGTGTTTATGATGCTTCTGGAACACATAGACTGAGAATCTCTGCAGGATCGGTTCTGAAGTGAAAGTGACTTTTTTATATGTATTTTGACGAGACATCTTGAGACATCTGCGTGCTTTATGCCAGAGAACAAAAGGAATCATGAACGTATAAAATGTCAGTTTTGAATTACCGAAATGAAACTGTTGCAATCAACATTTACAGTTTTAGGACTAAAATGATAGCAGATTTGAAGTACAAACATGAAAACTTTGGTAATGAATGATATTGTCAGCCACAACTCTTTTGGGATAACAGGCAGTCTCGATGGATCCATTGGTTCTAATTTAACATTATGATCTCTGCTTCCATAATTTCCAGACAACTGTTTCAGCCAAGGGACAGAGAAACCAGGGCTCCAGTATGTTAAGAAGATTTGAAAGTGATACCTAGACCCTCATCAGAGGAACTGCTCACTCCCTGAGCCCTGTGACGTGGCCAGTGTATTTGGTGGACTCGGGAAATCATGAACACAGTAGCCAGCCTCGATGTCAGTCTATTATCCCATAATATATATTACTAAACCATATAATGTACACAAAATATCTCCTTGTTTTAATACAAGGGAAGCACAAGTAGAGAGGTTAACACACAAGGTCACCGGGCCATTGTAGTCTTCAAGGAACACATTGTCTGTGAGCCTTTATCTTGTTTCTCAGATCACAAACACCAGTGGAATTCTCAACTACTTAAAGAGGCAACGTCTCCTTTCATGTATGCCTTCTTGTAAACATTGGGCCTGGTGAATCCCAGTCAAAGGAAATGACTTAAGCCCAACTCTGCTTTGTGACTGCTAAAAGTTGACTTTCACCTTACCCACATGACAGCATTGCTTTGTTTCTTTCACTTCCTTTTTTCGTTCCAATGTATAAATTGTTATGGAATTATCTAATGAGCTTCTGTGTTGGGATAATTCCATTGTGTAAAAATCTGGCAGTATTTATACAGTATATGTGCTGTAAGAATATGTATCAGTAAAGATTATGTAATGCATATAAATAGTTACCTGCCTACCAAGCAGTTCCTCAGTATTCTAGAAATAGGTATAATACATGTACAAATGCGTATGTCAAAACATAGTCAGATATATTAAAACCGAAAGATGAGAGGGCCTTGCTGGTGAAAACAAAGCAGAATTTTCACGTAGTCTCAATAATAACAAAGCTATTTTTACCATGATCTTCGAGACGTTTATGTGAATTTATTTTGTTTATAAAAAAAAGTTTAATTGCCTCCTAGATGTGCAAAAGGATGCAGAAGTGGTTAGGATTTTTAGCATTCTTGGCTCTCCTAAATAGCCTGACCTACATTGGCTCTCCTTAGCTATCCAATTTATTTGTCTGTCTGAACAAAGACCCATACAGGTGTGTGAAGGAAAAAGTTGTGAGGCTCAGGTCCTGGTTACCTCACACATAGGCCATAGGGAGAACTTTGGAAATTCTCCCAAAAATGTCAGCCCTTTCTTAAATGTTAACCATAACATGGTTATGTTTTTATTAATTAGTTTACTGAGAGGGTAAGTCATAGAGGTTAATATAAGGAGTGAGTTTAAATATGTATGGAATAGATGGGCTGAATGGTTCTGCCTTCATGCCAGACATGATAGTCTTGAAAGCTTGCAATCCATTATACTTCAGTTAGCCAGTAAAGATATAATTACACTTACAAGTATATTCTATAATGTATTTCATGGAGCATAAAGCAAAATATGTTTGGGTTTTGTTTTTGTTTCCTGCTTATTAGAGGTTTTGTCCACGTGTAAAAATGCCGATTTAAAAACGGGTTAACATGACTAAGGCTTTAATCATGTGAGCCTCCCAGTTCGAGGATGATAGGCTGTTATCCATAGCTGAAGTTAGTCGGATCTGGCGAGCTATTCCTGCAGCCAGCAGAACTGCTAAATGCTGAGACTAAACAGGAGTCATGAAAAAGCAGTTTGCAAAAGTATGTCTGAACTCATTAAGCGTCAAAGGAAACAATGCGGAGGCTTTGGCAATCAGGGTAATTTCAAGGCTGTTTGGTCATTAATCATTCTTTGACAATCTGAAGGGCCCAGTCACTCTTTAAAAGCTCAGCTGTCTGAGAGAAAAGTAACCAGAGACCAGAGTTAAAGTTACAGACCCATCAGGTACCGCCTTTGATATAACACTAACACCAGGTTTTCATACACGCAGCTTTTTTTATAGGCAACACCGTGAAGAGGAAGCGGCGGCCATTTTACTGCAGCTTCATTTATAAGATAAAAGACACAGAATCCATTTTGCACAAAGGCCAATAGCTTAGGAATCCTTGGTAATTTTGTAATTGCTCGGTGATTTCTTGTAGTGACTAATTAGTCCCTAAAAAAGGATAATGTGAATTGTTGTAACTTGATCTTTTTGGCCCCAAGCTCCTTGACATTATAAAATGTTTTATAGAAATCATAAAAAGTATCATTTGCCTCATGACTGCCTCAGAGCAAGATCTGCGTTGCGATAAATTGGTGTCTTTGATGTGAGCATACTGCTAAGGAATTTACACAATGATTTTATATTAATTTTGTGTTTACTGGACACAGACGTGCATTGTATTCAGTGGCTGGTTGGAACTCATATACTGGCAGACATTACAAAGCTAAAAATCTTGGTACTGGTGATCACAGCCAAATTCATGTGAGAACAATCTTTTATTTTTATTTTAGGGACATGAATTCTGGAAGATAACAGATTTCTTCAACCTCAACAGATTTGCTTAATTTTCTTCATTCCAACTGAAGAAGAGACCTCTGAAGTCCCTTACATATTTTTCTATGCTGCACCAAATGAAAGGTAGCAACTAAAGACTTTTGTATAACAAGTATAGCTGTTTTTTTTAAAATATAGCCACAGAACGTATAGACTTTCTGTTTCACAAGTTGTATGTTTTAAAATGGATACACTTGTGGAATCATGATCTCCCGGGAGAGGGGTGGCACTCACAGAGACAAAATGGCTCCATGCATGCACATTCATTCCTGATTCAAAGGGGGCAGTATAGTGTCCCAGTCAGCATTACCAATGAAAAATGCATATTAAGTTAACCTGTAAGTAATATAATATAAATTATTTAACCTGTAGGTGAAAAAAATAAAATTGACTTACAGAAGCTGCAGCCGATCAGTTACTTTCTGTTAAGGCAATTAGCGTATTGATTCCTAAAGTTTGCATGTGGCTGATTCGCATTTTTGTGGCACAAAAAATAAAAAAACAAATGTAGGGTATACATATGTTAGCATTTAACAACATAAACAGAAGCCATAATAAATCCATTTTCTTCTTTATTGGAAAGAAGAATTTTCCTAGCATAACTCAACAGCTGAGGGAAATTAAGGAACATGGACCTCTGAGATGTCAGCCTAAAAACTCATTCAGGTGACTTCTATGCTGTATGGCCTAAAAGGCTGATAATCTGATAATATGTCAGTTCTGCACCAAAAGGAGTTCCAGCTGCAGAAAATGCCAAGTTGCCTCAAAGCCGAAATAGTTGTATAACAATGTAGGCAATTCCGATGTATGATTCATCCTTACATTCAAGAATTCACATTCCCAAAGTTACTTTCCCATGCTTTTTAAGGTAACCTCTTAAAAGTTGTATGGTAAATATAGTGATCTTCAAAGAGTTGTTGGTGCTGTTGTACTTAATACTGAAACTAACTAGGTCCTACAGGTTTCCCTCCGTATCCTGATCAACTCTCAGATATGATGTATACATAATTAATAACTAATTGTTTGTGTGTGAGCATGAATGTGCGTGTGTGCGAGCATGAACGTGTGTGCGAGCATGAACATGTTTGTGCGTGTGTGTGAGCATGAATGTGTACGTCTATGAGAGGGACTATGTATTACCATGAGTATAGCTGTATTAGGTCTTTGTGTACTAGTTTAAGCATGAATTTGTATGTATGTTAGGGTGAATGTGTAAGTTTGTGAAAATGTGAGAGTGTGTGTGTATAAATGTGTGCATATCTGAGTTACTGGAGGGGTACAAGGGGACATCGGGGTAACTTGGCTTTGCCTGCCCCCAGGCCAAAAGGTGCCAGCCCTCCACTCCTTACACAAGTCCAATGGTTGAGACAAAATGTACAGTTTCTAGTATATGAGGACATTATAAGAATTATCAAAATATTATGTCTTTTTCAACAAATGTAAAAAATTGGGATGGGCTAGGCATGGTCAAGCTCAGCTGGAAGCAGAACCTCTCCGCAAACTTTTGAACCTTTCAGCTGTAGCTGATATTATGTATTGAGGAAATGCAGTGCTTTTCTGGCAATTTTACTTGGAATAATTTAACTTATGGTTGCTCTACTGCAGGAGGTTGGGGATTTAAGTGGGCGGAGATGTCGTGTTGCATTTCCTCTCTGATTTTGAAGTTAACAAAAAGTGGTTTGTGGAACAGTTTTTTTAGGCTTAAAGTAATTTGGAACCTAATTGAGGGGTTTAGGTTTCTGATCGCATATCTCTGTCCAAGTAGCAAAATAAAAAGCTAGACTGACTGCTTTTCAACACCTGAACCTGTACTTCACAGAGCCAACCACACATATTTACGTATCACTAAACTGGAAATGTATTTTTCAGGCTAAAAACCTTAGAATTTGATATATTGAAACTCGGTTGATAATGCGCAAGCTGGAACAGGAAATGGAAGAGATATAAGGTATCTTGGGTGCCATATTGTAACATTGTGGTACTAAAACAAGTGAATTTATTTTTTGTGCACAGTTCCAAATACCATCTTGCTGTGCCCTCAATACCACCTCAGTGTCTGAATATTGTAGGTTCTTTAGTCTAACAACATTCAATAACAAGATAATGCTGCCACATCCTCTTGGTATCTGCATCTCAAGAACTATAGACCCATTTGACCATTATCATTACCTTGGCCTTTCCTGCACCAAGGAGAGGAGAGAATTGAGAATTGTTTCCTGTAGTTAAGGAGAAGCGCTATGAGGCCATGTGTCACCAGTGGCCAGTGAATAGGTGAAAAAATTCAGGAAGCCGACATTTCAGAGCATGAAAAAAGAAGCAAAATGTGTATCAAGTAAATGATGTGTGAATCTATGTGAATTATTTGTTGTATTCTTAAATAACAAATGTTAAGTGTAATGGTAAACTTTATACTTTATTGGAATATTGTCCAACATGGTAATTCATTTGACATTTTCTTTAAAGCTTCTTTACAAGTCACTAATTAGCCTTTCTCAAAACTATGAAAAAAATACAAAATGTAACTTTAAAGCCTCTACATGTTGACTATAAAGGTGCATTGCAGTCTGAACTTACTCAACGGCACCTAGCATAACAATAGAACCCAGGCACACAGCAAATCCATAGCTAAAGCACATCATATATTTTCATTATCATGGACAGGTATTTTTTGTATATGTCAAAACATTACCATAAGCAAATAAAATATGAATTTTAAAACATTTTGCTTTCGCCCAGGTTCAGCGACCCCAGATGCCATTATAAATGCAGGAAAAATGGGCAAGCGTAAGCACGTGGGGGGCAAAGGCTGGCCTATGTGGTAAAATCCAGCAAATGAGCTACTGTAGCTCAAAATGCTGGAAATGTTAATGCTGGTATTGCAGTTTGTTAAAAATGGGGCTACGAAGCGGCAAACCAGTCAGGCTGCCCATGCTGACCCCTGTCCACTGTCGACAGCACCTACAATGGGCAAGTGAGCACAAGAACTGGACCACGGAGCAATGGAAGAAGGTGGCCTGGTCTGATAAATCATGTTTTCTTTTACATCACATGGATGCATCCATGAATGCCCCACCTCGCAACCTACAGGACTTAAAGGATCTGCTGCTAATGTCTTGGTGCCAGATACCACAGCACACCTTCAAACGTGTAGACGGGTCAGGGCTGTATTGGCAGCAAAAGGGGGACCTACACAATATTAGGCACACAATATTAGGCAGGTGGTCATAATGTTATGGCTGATCAGTATATATATATATATATATATAGACTTTGCCTCAATGGAACCTGGGCTGTTTACTATAGCAACTGGTCTATATGATGTGTGAACACTAGGACCCAACTCAGGAGTTAAATGTAGAAAACTACATTTATGTTTATTTGGAAGCTGATAGAACATGTGTCACGGAACTAGGGCTGCAATTTGGTGTTGTTTTCCCGTTTCTTTGTTTCCCCTAGGAGTATAATCACACCCTGCTGTTACCAGCGCCTGCCCTGCGCCTGTCCAGGACCTAGCCGCAAATTCATGGAACTGTATGGGGGCTAGGAACCGAGATGATACCCCACGACAATTGGAACTATGTCGCTACGGACATTCGTTGTCCCACCACGTCACTCTTTTGGGGTTATACTGTGCTCATAGTGGGCAACACCGGAGGTGGTTACGGAGAGGAAGCTCATTTGGGAACCCTGTTTTTTTACCAATCTTTAAGACAGCCCAGCCGTGGCTATGGAACTCTGGCCCGACTACCGCGCGGACTATTCCCGGGGAAGTTTCCAACATTGTCGCTCAGGGTCCACATTGCTTTTTGGACCTTGGAGCTCTCCATTGGTACTCCTGGATTGACCCTGCTCCCTCGGGATCACCCCAAAATAATGAACTGTATTAAAGCGCTGCGCTGTCTGGGAAGGGTATTGTTTGGTTGATGTGATTATGCTCCTTATCTGATAGAGTTTTGTATGTAAGGCTGTGTGTTTTCTCAAAAATTGTTCCCGTTGTCACATCAGTAGTGCTGTCCGATGCTTGGGTGGGCTGCTATGATACTTTATTGTCCGTTTTAGGACAATAGTCACACTGTGTAACTAAGCTCAGGCTAGCCATAGTGTCAGCGCGGCTCCATTGGATTGCAGCCCTTTTTCATCTTGCTAGCGCTAGACTCGTTCAGCGCTAAAAGGGTTAACCGCTGAGTCTCAGATCATAGGAGAAGCACAATTTAACAGGTGTACCCAGTCGAGATACAGGTCGTCTTGTCACAACATGCATTTGTCTGGTTCTATACAATTCCATTAAAATCTAATTTAACTATGAAGGTGGAACCATGTATTCATCAGGATAATGCACTTTTCATATAGGCATTCACCCACAAATACCTTACCCCCCATTTTAATGTCAATATGGATGTCATCAGCCTTATAGCTGTTGAACTTACTAGAGTTTATAATCCGGCAGCATGCACTTGGTTACTAACATAGATGAAGAACTGGCGGTGGTGCCAGGCAGCCGCCAATTTTGCCTATATGACAGGGCAAACCCTGCAGTGCACGCACATTTCCTCTGCAGTAGAATATCCATGCTTTACCTCCTTCTAAAGTGTCCATTGACGCACATACACACACCAGCAATCAGTACTCTTCAAAAAGAATTTTGAGTCTTATTAGACGCTATAACTATTTTATGTTGCAACTGGCTCATTCCCAAACTAACCAGTCATTTGCAGGCTCCTATTTTATGCCCAGTATTGCTAAGTTGGATTCTTGCGTTGACTTGCCACTTGTATTTTTGGGCTGCTTGTCTAGATCTCCACTACCTATGGATAATGGTCCATCAACCATACCAACCTTCACTAAGTTTACTTAAGGGGAACTCTTGTCTCACTCTCTCCTTGTTCCTTATGTATGCTTTAGATGATCCTTTCCAACTGTAATAGCATCATCTGCCTCTCAGATAAATGTTCCCATTCACAATATTAACATACTCTGACGAAATAGTTCCTCTGGCTTCTCCTGATATATTCCAGATCATCTTGTTAAATACAATAAAGTTTTTTTTGGCCCTCTTACATTTTTCAACGCCTTTTCTTATTCTTTTGTCTCAAACAACCAATTTCAGACACAAGAGCATACTGTATATTAATCCTTGTCATTTTAGGCATTGTATATAGGATAGTCATCAGAGTTGTTGCAGAAAGCGTAAGAGCCCTGTATCATTGGTCTCTATATACATTTCTTTATAAATATGTTTTTACTTAAGCACTTAGCTATGTGTTAATAAAATCTTTTGAACTTTCACCATTCATACTGGAGTTCTGGTCATATATAAGAGAGGCGCATATACATTGCCTTCAACCAATATTAGCATATTAGGAATTTGAGGAAGTCTTAAGGAAACTGACTTTTTGTCGGTACCTTATATCCTCTGATTTTTATTAATCCAGTCGGTGCGAGTTTCCAGTGGCTTGTTATTGTTTTATATTAAAATAATTTGGTAGTGTTCCTCAGAGTTCATTTTAAACCTTGTGTTTAATTGAAATCTTCTGAAAACAGAAAATATGTTATGCGCTTCAAGGAATTATGTTTCTTTGTTATGTTATGCTTTGCTCAGCTGAGCCTGTGAGTAAATTTAAGACACACATGGGGAGGTAATTATAAGAAACAATTAGAATTCAAGCATAAAGCTAGCAACAAATATTTAATACTATGAAATCATTGGTATTAATTTAAAATGTTTTATTGATGTAGTATGAAGAATAAATGTACACTATTTTCCATACTATAATAAAATAAGTCATGCATGCTGTTTAACGACTCGCTAAAGGGTTATGCTCCCATTTGCAAAGCAAAAATTCATACACAATTTACATTGTAGCATCATCACAAAATTGTGCTGCTATCTGAGCACAGATCCCCTTAGTGACCAGGTTAAATAATTTACATTTGGAAGATTGGTTCCTGTACAAAAAGTTCTTCGGTATTGGGGTATATATATATTGTTCCATCAACAATGGCTTTAGTTTTTTATTTGCTGTTCCTTTAAGTATACTGCTAGGTTATTACTTAGTGATTGCTTCATACTCACCAAATGAAAACATGCCATTAATGTTTATCTTATGGGGCGTTTTGCTCTGATGTATAATGAATACAAAGAATCCGTAGCAAAGTGAGGAAATTTCCACATCTTTAGGGTGAGAAGTGACTTCACGGAACAGCAGTCTCTCGTGGTCTCACAAGGCTAGTCTCACATTATGGGGCTAGATCTTCTAAATACTGCATTGACACATTTTTAACTCAGCAAGAAGCCTCTGTATTTCAATAGCCATGTTATGGTATCCCCCTACACCAATGGGTCATAATACATTGTAATTCTACGAGTAATAAACAGGTATTGAAGTACCTCCCCCCCTTGTGATACGCAGATCACAATAGCATATCCCTCAACATTTTAGGTGTCCAAGTTGGGGGTGTGGAAGAGCCCAGAAGAGGGGCTATACAGAGAGAGAGAAACTTCATGTTGCTTGTATGGAGGTAACGGGTCGACCACGTGGGAGCTAAACAGGAGGTCTGTACTGCAACAGCTCCCCGGGCCAGTCATCAGAGGATATCATATGATCTCCTCAACTGGCCCATGATCTCCACTGTTCCCATAATTCTGGGACTGTTGGGAGGTATGCTATAGATGGACGAGGTGGACTTAGCACAGCCTGGCCAGATGAGCATGTCCATGATCCAAGCCAGCTCACAGCCACAGGCATAGTTCATGTCTTCTCACTCGGCCCTAGCTCGAAGTCTTCCCCTTTGACATCTCAGACTGAGTCAGGTGTAGGCTTGAACCCACATTAGCTGGATTCAGTTTTGCAGATCAAAATGCAATCTGTTAGTTAATATTGCACGCAAACTAGTACCTGTCTCTTCTAAAAAATATACTACTCCGCTTAAGGCTGCCATTAAACGTAGATGCCCATATTGTATGAACCAAAATCCATATGTTTGAGCTTCGTCTGCGAGTCAAAGTCTGTACTGAATCAAAATGCAGTATTAAAACTTGAGATCAGTATTACATTTGTATTAAACCAGACAGATGCGTTTCATTGAATACCAGTGTTAAGTTAAAGGCTTGAACCGAGAGCCATATTAAATCTCAGGCCTGTATTACATTGAGGCCTGCGGTGAGCTGAAGACCTGCTTTATATCAAAAGCCTGTCCTAAATCATAGCCTCTATTAAATTGAAAGCCTGTATTTAATCAAAGTAGGTATTAAATCGAAGCCTGTATTAAATCGAAGGCCTGTTCTACGCTGGGACTGGAAGAGTGTTCTCATCCGCAGAGTTATTTTGTCCTTGGAAAAACAAACCAAGGAGGGGGGAAAAAAGGCAAAATGACTGATTTGAGTCTGGTAGATTTATGAAGTTCTGGGCCTGCTGTTATTCTGCAGTCAGCGAAAGATAAACACTGCCAAAACTGTGTAGGTTTCAAAACCTGCCCGCAAGCAGAAATTCTTCAGTTATTGAAAGTCATTTATCATTTTAAATACATATGCAGTGCTGTGTTTCTGAACTCATAAACATTTTCGACTAAACTAAACCAAGCTACGTCTCTTTCAGCAGTAATTTATATTTAACTTTTTCCATATGCGGCCTGTCGTTTAATGTCATTTCCGGAACAACAAGGAAAGCTAAAGAGGAATATAACATGTTTTGGCCTGCTGTACGAAGAGCTGGCAGTGGGAGAAATCTATCTTGTGCAGCCAATGCTCATTAATCATTGGGGCTGCCGGCCTGCCAACTCCTTTCAAGATCTTTCAAGAAGTGTTTTCACCGAAAATAGATCGGTCCTGCTTTCACAGTCATCAATCCATGTATTATAGTTTGTTTCAGGCAGCTGTGACAGACAAGGGTTTTCTGTTCAAGGGGTACTGACTTCCACAGGCTGTCATATCATATGCTTGATCAACTCTGACAGCTTCATTTGTACCTACAGAATAGATAAAAGGCCACTTCATTGAAACAAATAGAGAGAGCGAGGGAGAGAGGGGGTGAAAAAAGGGGGGGTTCTCCATGCCGAACTTACGCTTAGATCCAGTGTTGAAGAACGGAGAAGGAGAGAGAGAGAGAGAGAGAGAGAGAGAGAGAAAATGGAGCCTGGTTCGGGAATGACTCTCGGACATGATAAATTGTGTCCTTAACGGGGTGATTATGAGATGAAAAACAGACACATTCTGCCATATTGCCCTCCCCAGAGGCATCCCCCACAAGCCACAGATATGCTTTTAACACAGTAATAAAAATAATAGAACACTCTTTGGATACTTTGTTGCTTATTACTGTATTTGAGTAACTTTACAAGTAATGAACAAGGAACAAATTATCTATTCATGTGATACTCTACCAGCCGTATAGATATGTATTATAAAATAAGCAGGGATTCCGGGTGAAACAGAAGTCCACTGGGTAGCAGATTTATTTAAAGAGACATGATTGCTACCTGACCACCGAAATTGACAGTCTAATTGTGAATGCATTAGCAAGGACAATGGGTAGCTCTCTATCTTTTCCAAGAGTCTTTTGTATTAAGCCCAAGTTTTGTAGGTTTACAGAGAAACTGCCATATTTAACCTAAGTTGGGCCTAGAAGTCCTGGCGCATTACTCTTAGCTGCGCTACAAAGATTTGGGTACTACAACATAGCCAGAAGAATGAATGTATTAGATTAATTCTACCATAATTCATTTGGGTAGCCATATATATATATATATATATATATTATGCAAAGTCCAATAGTGTCCTGATGAAAGTCATTAAAGACTGAAACGTTGACCCTAATGGAGCATCATTGCATTATTTAAAAAGAAGACCTGAGTGCTGGTAACTACTTGTGTATTTTTATGTATATTTAAACTAGGGAAGAAAGGCATTTAAAAACATTTAAAAACTGTTATAGACACGTCTATACAAAGGAGTGACCTAGGGCTTATATTTCACCCGGGATACTTTGACGCATGGAAACCCATTTATTACAGCTAAAGAACTGTACAAAAAGAGAGAAGGTGATAGAGTCCCAATGGCCAAGTGTGATGATTACATAAATCTTTACAGTCAAGTACATAGTATATAATGTATAGTAAATTAATAAAATGTAGTTAACATATGCGCTTTGGCCAATTAGTAAGAACAACAATTAAGCATCAGTAAACTGCCTACCAGTTAAAACTGTAGAACCAGTAGAATGTGTTTGTTTATTCCCAGAATATTATAATCAATGTGTTTAAACCTTCAGCAATTACCATGGACAGGAAAAATAACTTCTGGAACACTTTACTTTGTTGCTTCCCAGCCTATTTCACAAAAGCCCATAAATAATAAAAATATGAAACATGAGGAAGAACTGAGAATTAGGGGTAAAGGTAAAGAATGAGAATGGCTGACAAAATACTGACAAAGTCACTGGATTTTAAGTAGAAAGGAATTTCAGCCGGTTCTATGATAGCTCAGTCTCTGTAATCCACTTATATGATTAAGTTAAAATGATTTTAATTTGCCCATGAGATGCTTATTTGTGGTCTCATGAGCCAACACAATCACATACGGGAACTTTATCATTTTAAACCATGTACATGCTGTGGAAATGGACAGTGAAGTGGGTGGCAGGTATTTATAACAAAACCCAAAGCGTTCCCATATGGTCTAGCGGTTAGGATTCCTGGTTTTCACCCAGGCGGCCCGGGTTCGACTCCCGGTATGGGAATGGCAAGGTTTTTGTTTCAAGGTCTTAATCTAGAGGACCCAAGGCTTAAATGTAATATTGGAGTGCTTTACTTTACTGAGAGGACAGTAGAAAAGTGTATCAGCCTCTCAGCAAAACTGCTAGGGGTTAATATATTGAGGGAATGTAAACATGTGTGGCATATGACTGTCCTGAATCTAAGAAAAGAGCAAGTACTGATTAAGGTTTGAGTCTTTAAAGCAGAAATTATAGGCAGCTTATTTTAACTGAGAATAATAAGAATAATAAACTACCAGCACTTAGGGCATTGGCATTTATCAGGGTATGCAGGGCCAGATTTAAAAGCACCATTTTCTGCCTATTTCCATTTTCATGCCCCCCTACAAATCTTTATTTTTTTGTATGGGGTGCCAGTGGGCCATTGGAGATATGAGATGAAGGCATGCTGTGATGACAAGAAGGACATTGAGATTGAAAGGTTGGGGGAGAATGTGGAACTCAGAGGGGGGTACATAGAGGGCTTGTTAAGGGTCTTCAAGCACAGGCTAGCCCGGGAACCTTTTAATGTTATTGACTTCCTGTCCCTCTATAATTAGCGAAGTTGGTGACATATCATTTAGTCCAATATTTCCCTCCATGTGTTAACCAGTGCTATCTTTCCCTATTTCATGCCTGGGTAATTGATGTGTCTCTTTCAATACTAATGACATCAACATCAGTAGCATTTGGTATTAAATGCTGGCCATTTTTTTCTTACTTCCTATAGTAAATGGGCTGGGTACCTAGGTTAACATTTACCTTTACATTTGCTCACCAGTATGGCTATCCTGAAACTGATATGAGACCAATAACTGATTAAGTCTTAAGGCAGGATAAATGGGCTGAATGGTTCTTATCTGTCAGTAAATTCTGTGTTGATTTGTTTACCTAAAGTATTTATTTTCCCTATCTTCCACCTTTTGGTTTATCTCTCTTCTTTCTGTTTATCTCTCCTACTCATTCTCTTTCTCTTACATCCTCCGTCTCTCTCTTTTCTCCCTATCCCCCTTTCTCTTTTTTTTTCTCCCCCTTTTCTTTCATCCCCTCTTTCTCTCTAGCTCTCCTCTTTTTCTTTATCTCATCGACAATCGACACTAACACACAATAATTGACACAACCAGGCACCCACTAAAACATACCCAGGTACTCAAACTAACACAACCACACACCCAAACAAAGCCACGCGCAGCCTCCTCCTATTTCCCTCTTACACCCTCCCCCAGATCAGCCAATGTGCTAAGCACTGGCATATGATCTCATATGCCGGCCTTGGCAAAATCACAAAGGAGCGGTGAGGGCCGGTTGGAGGGACAATCTCCCCAACCGGTCCTGCTCTTCCAGTAGATCTGCGTGGGGGCCCCTCCAATGCAGTGGACTGGACTGCACATCCAGTCCACCACACGTAGATCTGCGACCCATGCTGGCCCCTACCTTGCCTTTAGGTAGTGCCGGCCCTGTAATTTTAACTAAACACAAACATTTGTAAAAGCAGTTTTAAAATAAAGCGCCATGAGCACAGTATACATGCATCAATACCATAAATTATACAAAGATAGTATGGCAGGAACAAATGAGTACTTAAGTGTGCTTGACTTTTTTATTTTTAGAGCACATGCGATTCCATGGCACTATTACAAATAAGTGACAAATAAAAAATTACCGATACTGTAAAAACTGACAATATACAAAACTAACAATGGCACAAACAATCATATGCTTTGTTTAAAGCATTGTACATGAAATGAGGAATAACAGGTTTGGGGTCAGACTTGCACCTTGATAATAATAGACTCTGTGTTCATTTAATTACATTTGTGTTGATGGGTGTGTATTTGTGTAAATATTTTGAAGCACTGATAATTAACATTTTGAACATGAACAAAAAACAGCCCTTGTGTATGCTGTCTTACCACCTCCAACCACTATTACACAATGATAGTTTTTATATTGTTATAAACATGACCTACTAAAGTGATTCTTTTCAGCCATTGGCTGTCTTACCTGTCATGGATCCATCATAGCACGGGTTTGTTTTCATCTTCTGAAATGGAATTTCTGAGATTCACTGTTTTTTGTTGCTCTGTGTCTGTCTATATCAGTAAGTGAAAACACAGTTATTATTATTATTTATTGTTTCATATAGTGCCATCAAATTCCATAGCACTGTACAATGGGTAGACAAGATGTGACAGGTACGATAGTATAATATTATTATTTATTGTTTTATATAGCACCATCAACTATAACATAACAATTTGACTCACATCAACAACAGGCGAGGGGGGTCCTGCTCAAAGAGCTTACAATCTAGAGGTCTTGTTTACCTTATGTTTGCGGAAGGCACTTGGCCAATGAACCAACCCTCCATTGAGAGAACCCTCTATAGCTCCCAACTATGATAGTTTAATTTTTACTAAACAAAAATCACTACATTAACTCAATATAACTAGTGTCTTCAGGAATATACCTCATGCATGCACTTTGCTTTTGTAGCATTGTTTTACATTGGATTTTGTATTTTTAAAATAACTAACAGCGGTAATTGATCCGGACTGCCATTAAACCTTGAACTCTGAAAGGTGAGAGACAAACCACACTACAGCCTTTAATAGTGGATACCTGTCTTGCCTTCACTTAGGCCTCGGTTCTTGTAGAGATGCATCAGCAAGGCTCTTCTGTGTTCCACATGATTGAGATTGCTCTGCCTGTCTCTTTCCCTTCCATTAACAGTAACGTTCTATAGACTGGAGGTAGATCCTCTCTCAGCAATTGTGTTGGTGCTTCTTTGAAGATGCTAAATACACCCAGTGGATCCTCCGTAACAGGAGCAATTTAAACATTCCCTTACCTGAAGTAATATCGAACATCTCCACATTCCAGCCATACCATTACAACATTATTATCATTATTCTTTATTTATTTATGAAACTCCAACATTTCCTGCAGTCCTGTACAAATAACAATGCCAAATAGTAAACATTCACACGCACACTACAGGAAGAGCGGACTATGCTTTCATACAACTTAGTCTCGAGGAGATAAGGTTTCGGGAAACCAATGAAGTAAGCACTTCATAGGGCTGTAGAACACACCCATGCATGCAGGTTTCTTCATATTTCTGAGTGGGTTGGTAGATAAGTAGAACATCCTCTCAGCGGAAGTGGTAGAAGTGGTAGAGGTTAATACAGTGAATTAATTTAGATAGGCATAAAACTATCTAGAATTTAAGATAAGACCAAAGACTGATTAAGGTTTGAGTCTTTACAGCAGGATAAATGGACAGACTAGACGAGCGAAACGGTTCTTATCTTCCATCAAATTCTATGTTTCTGTGTTCCTACAAGAAGAATGTTGTATGGAACATGGATGTCTTACATTAGAGGTCCCTGATGCACGTGATGGCTGCTAGTTAGATAATGAATTGTAATTCCATAGGGGAGGTTAGCAGAGAAAACGGGTCAGGTCAAAAACTGGTGATTTCTTAAGCCGAGATGTACTGAAAAGCCCTTTGTTTTAGTGGAAAAAAGTAAGAAGAATGCGCTGTATTTTTCATTGTTAGTTGTTGGGTATTTCCGTGCTTTGTTAGCTGTTCACATGCATTGTATTTAATTATTCAGTTTAAACAGATCAGGATTAATAGCCCTGACTAATACAGTATGTGACTTCACCTCTATCTTGGCTTTGGTAGGAGGCTATGAAAGGAAAGTGGACACCGGAGACTCAGCTGATTCCAGAGACTACATTACTGCCGAACATCTATCAACAGAACAAAGTAGTAAGACAGACACAAAAAATCGAATTGCCGGCTATCACACATGCAGAAAAACGTTCATTTCATATACAAAATGGCTATATCACACAAAAACACATACATATCACAGCCAACACAATCACATATGGGAACTCACTAGCACACACTCAGATGGGACACAAGTACACCATTACGCATGCATTGTGTACTCAAGCTATAGAACAGATCGCAGATTAAACCAAAGTTTATAACAGACTGTAGCAAAGGGGTTAAACACGCAAATCCAACAAATTCAACAAACAGGCATATACTACACACCACAGGCCCTTAGCAACTGCTGCAATAAATCAATAAGAAAGCCAGCCTGCCAGTTAGACTAAACAGACACACTCTTTTTTTTTTCAAGCATTGCTGACCCTCATTAATCACTCTGACAGCCCTAAAAACACATTTCCCCCTTTAATGACTGTATTTGAGTAATCAGTGGCTTTCTTCCTCAGTTAGATTTGGGAGGAACAGACAGCTGGTGTTATTGTATGCATTCATCAGTAGGAGAGAAGAAAGCCTGGGGGTCAAACGGGAGTCAAACTCCGTGGGTCTCCCTTCTGAAGAAAGACTTGTTATGCAATAATGGAGTAGATTCCGGCATTGCCCAACACGGTCCCAATAAAACCCCCTGCGGGGTAGTTCTCTATACATTCCGATCCCCTATAAAGACATGCTAAACCCTTTTGTTTCCCGAAAATGTGGCAAGAAAGAGGTTAAAAGATGCATTTTTCTCTGTGTATGGGTTTATGGAATCTAAGATAATCTGAGATCATTGAAAATATGGATATTTACAGGGTTGGCAAAAAAAAGAAATACTTTGCTTCTTAGCTTTGGTTGCTGCTTGTGGCCGTAGTCTCACCTTTCGACTCGTAATGCTAATCGGTTACTATGTAAGTCATCACCAGTGGAGATCTTCCTTTTGTAAATGACGTAAATAAAATGGGGACTATCACCTATTGGCCAATGTGTCATACTCATTTACCTGTGCCGCTCTAGATGAGTTCATCTCCATCACTGTTCCTAGAAGTATGATGTGTGCGGCTTGGGCTAACACCTTCATCTTTAATATCAACTGCATAGAAAAACTACACCTGTGACCATTGTTGTTGAACTGGTGTGAATTTGATAGGAGACACCTTGCTTAATTTTCACCTCTCTTACAAAAGACAGTTGTTGAATGGGGTGAGTGTATGAAAGGCCTTTCTTTCTCTTGCGGGTGGTAGGTTTCCTGGTTCTATTTTGCTTCCCATTCCCATAATTTGAAAAATTGGGCAAGCCATAATTTTCCCTTTTTGTTCCATCAGCAGTTCCAGGTCCCACCAGATGGGGCGCAATTGAGGGGATGCAGCAAATTCTTTGAGCAATTGTGGTTAAATGTAGTCTGATCAGCAATCATGGTGATTGCTTCATATTTAGACACATGTCCCAGAACTGCTCCTTATGAATGACACCTATATTTTTATATCTTCAACTGAGTCTGGACTGACAGTCCTACGTGAACAAGCCAGTCTGCCTCAGTGTTCTGTTGGGGCACCTGTTTCACTATCGGGCACAATTCTTCTCTTTCACCCAGTTGGCCCAAGAATGACATTCGGAAAACTGTCTTATATGCCCAGGGCCGGCCCTACAATGGGGCCAACTGGGGCAATTGCCCCAGGCGGCACTTTAGAAGGGGCGGCACTTTGCCGCCCCAAGCGGTTTTTTTTTGAAGCGGAAGAGAGAGAGAGGGGCGCCGAGTGGTTTTCGCTTACCCGCTCGGCGCCCCTCTCTCTCCTCTGCGGCGAGTCTCCCTGTTCGGTCTTGGTGCCGGCTTGTAATGCTGAGCGCCGGAAGTGGCGTCAATTTCCGGCGCACAGCATTACAAGCCGGCACCGTGGCAGAACAGGGAGACTCGCCGCCGGACTCTTTAAAGGTAAGTACCGGGGGGGCGTCGGCGAAGTTTAAAATGCCCGCCCCCCCGCCGACGCCGGCGGGGGGGCTCATTTTAAACTTCGCCCCAGGCGGCGTTAAGTCTTCGGCCGGCCCTGTATATGCCTAGGTCTTTAGAGGCATTGCCACCAAAGTTTCCCTAACACATAGAAATTTCACATAACCTAACGCAGTGCCCTGCAGCACGAACATTCTCAGGAGCTAATGGCTAATCAACTGAAGCAGATAAATAGGGACTTCAGCAACATAACTGCAAAGCCGGTCATATATTTTTTAAAATGCTTTGGCTAAAATACACTTGGGTTGTACTGTGGCTATATTGGTTAAACTACAGCCTTGCTGTATTTATTCATGCTACCCAGGTTAAAATGCTGGCTTGTGCATCATGTTATTCTACTAGTCAAAAAACAGTCCCCGTAAACGCATGTAGAAAAACAAGCTTCTCCAATGTATTAGACATTAGAATGAAACTTACAATTCTCTTTGAGTGTTGGCCAGAATAAAAACTACATGTAAAGTCACTATGTTGCAAAATATGATTCAATCCCAGATGACACTGGCTCTTTTCTCATAATCTGTGTTTTTGGATTAAATCATGAACACTCCAAGGTTATAGACAAAATCCCAGGAGAGAAATTTTGACCCATGATTACAAGGAGTCTGCTGGTTCCAATCTGTAGATATTGTGATAGGGAAAGACCACAATTCCCCAAGGGTAGAAACTACTATAAAATCTCAGTTCCTTTGAGTGAACATATTTATCCTGCACAGATGTTTAAAGTAGTGCAGGGACACAATAACTGGAATTTAACTATTAACACCAAAGCGGCAGCCTCCTGAGGCTTCTTAGAATGGAGAATCCAATTATCTGGAGAGGTCACTGGTCACAGTGACTGGGCCTTGATTGTTATATGGCTTTTTCTCTGGATCCTGCAGGGGGTAATACTAGAATAACCAACTACTCTCATCCCTGTACCTAATGGTTTCTAAATTGAACATCAGACCAGGGTTGTAGCAGAGGCTCCCCAAAGTCTCCAGGATATGTGGTCCCTATGACTTCAGAGGCACCTTAGCCCACTTGAACTGCAGGGTGTGGGATATAACTTTTGAGTGTTTCAGAGCGTGTTTGTGTGTATGTATTATTTAGGCCTGAAGGTGGGCCAAGTAATCTGTTATAGTGGATTATAGGAAATGTTATCCTATATCTATCAGATCGTTGATGTTTTGGTACCCAGCGCCCTCCAAAATTTGAAAGGCTGCCAAGTCAGAAGATGCCTGTATGCCAACAGTGATTGGGTAGATGAGGTGTATCGACACATGATATAAATTGACATAGCCCTCTTTTTGTGCACTTCCAAAAGGACACAAAGCCTTACGTTCCTGAGGTTTTGCTTATTGATATATGAAGGTTCTGTGTAAGAAGAACAGAGTCTGTACCTAGGCCATACTCTTTCTCAGTGTTGGCGGAATCCATGCTCAATGAACCCTGCCTTTTGAGGATCATTGTTAGCAATTCATTTTCTTTACAATGCATCTTTGGAACAAATATTTTTTTAAAAGATCAACACCTTTAAATAACACTGTATAACACAAATCATCATTTATTTGTAGATGATGGAGAACCATTCCTCATCTACATGTGCTCCAAAATAAACAAATTAAAAAACTGTATATATTATTAAAGCAATGGATCTATTATACAAAATATGAATCGTTCTTGTATTGAGAATGGAAGAGAGAGCTAACTTAACAAAAATGAAACAAAGACCACAGTTACCTAAACAATAAAAATGAATTAATGAGTGCAATGCTAAGTACATAATAACATATTGTTATTATGTACTTAGCAAAATAACTCGTGTGAGCAGGGCCTTCGTTACGTCTTGTTTCTGTAAGTCCAATTGTTATGTTATGCACTACTTGTTATGTCCTCTCTACCCATTGTACGGAATATGATTATGCCATATAAAATAATAAACAATAATAAAACATACGGTATATACAAATTTAATTTTGGGTCGTGCTAAATATGGGTCCTTGTTCCATTGTTATCAAACATTATTTGTGACCTGTAAACCACTCAACTGTGTTAGCGAGCTAATTACTTGATGAACTAAGAGCCAGTGCTGATTTTCAACTGATCCATAGCGGGTAAATGACCTTCATTTGAGGGACAAGTTTGCAAGATTAACATCTGAAGGACATCAGTGCCTTTCCATATCCCAACCTCAGGACGTATGTGATAACAATGCAAGAAATAAAGGTACATGGGGTGCTAAATGACAGCTCAGCTTCGGTACCTTGATTGGAGCCCGTAGACGAATGCTAGTGTTAGGTTGACAAAATGGTGACGTATCTTACAAAACATCTGGAAATAAAGCATTTCTCTTATAATGAGGGGTAACTAGCTGGGTAAAATACCAAGCTCTATATAAATATCAAGGTTGTGATCAGAAAAGATCCTGGTGGTGCCATGAAGAAGAATAATAGTAAAAGCCTTCTACCCCACAAATTCTTCTTGTTTGTGTAGATAATGGTGGGTCTCTTGCAGTTTTGTTAGTGGATCCCAGAGGGTTAAGTAGTGGAATCCAATTTTAACCAGCATTTTGTTCCAATACAAATACTCTGATTTAAACTTTGATTTTAGATGACATAGTGACCCATTCAAGACATCTTGTTTAGCGCTGCAGCACATGGCGAGGTGTCAGTAAGGTAAATTACTTTGACAGGAGCATTTGGTGTAAACTAAAGTAAAGGAAATTAGGTCAGTAAAGTGCTGAGACTGTAAAACCGATGGTATCAATCAAGGTGGGAGACTAACAGCAAACAAATTAAGACACCAGTGGTATCTTGATTGGAAATGTACACATTGATGTTGGTCCAAAATAAACATTATAGCTTCCAAGTATTCAACTTGGGACACGTCCTCGTTTGGTCCTGCAGATCATGTTTATTGTGGGGAGACTGAACATGCCTCACAATGCATTAAACGGTCTGTCTGAAAGGCTAATATTACTATTAATTATATTTGTGGTGCCTTTATCATAATACATAATTACTCGCAAAAAGAAACATCAGGCAGACAGATCTCTTTTTCACTGATTGTGGAACGGGGCCTACCCTGTCCCCTTCCATTTGTCGGTACTATTATTTATCGTTTTATATAGGGCCATAAGATTGTATAGTGCTAAAGGCAGCAAGATAGGGGTAATATATATATATATATAGATATATATATATATTATCTTCTGTTTGAATGATGCTATCCTTGATATTAAGTTGTTTTGTGTTCATTATCAATACCCCTATTTAGTTCACTCTAGATACATTGAAAATTGGGAATGTTGAGAATATTATCTGAAGGTTAGGTTATCTTATGTACATGTGTGCTTCTATGATATTAATGACTATTTGACCATTGATTGAACAAAAAAAAGTATTGTTTAATATACATGCTGTAATCAAGTAGTAATATAGGCAGCATTCTGCCCTATTTTCATGTTAACTGCACCCGGGACTCCCTAGCATTTTACTGCATGCAAATGGCGCAGGCATTGTCCAATTATTGGAGTTATTCTGTCTTATTTAACACTTTCTCCAGCTGCCTCTTTTGAAAGCATGGAGCATACTATAGTATGCTTTTTTTGCACATGCTCAGTAGATCTTCCATTCTAGTCACTGGGAGATGGGCTCTCATTGAGATCAATAGAGGTAGCAGCAGTTAATCATATCATATGCTGATGGTTTTGAGCATACATGCAATTGGGGATGGTGCTTCAGTGACTTCAATGGTAGTGGTTCTGTGCATGCCCAGTGGATTTGTGGTGTGGATTACAGGCTAAAATGTTCATTGTAATTTAAAGAACCTCTGCATCATAACATGTCTTTTCTGGACTTTCATTCAGTATTGCTGAGCATTACATGTGATATTCTCTAGTGGGCTTTAAAGACATCTAGGAATCAACTAAATAAAATTTGTATAATAACATTTGGAATGTAACAAGATCACTTTGGGCAGGTCATTTTATTCTGCTGCCAAGTAAAGTATCTAAAAAGCAATAAGGCTGATACCTATTATTTTGTTTCTGATAGCTGAATACTGTTTTGTGCCTCATGTAGGAATTATCCTGATTTGGTATCATTATCTGTTACACTTAGTGTTAATGCAAAATACTTCCCTTTTAAAAATACAATTCCGCTCCCCTTATCAGTTGTGTTTATCTGTTGATGAGACCATTAATTTTTACCACCATTTTGAAGCCCTAGTAGGCCCCAGGCACATAAGATATGTCATCTTAGATGAGTCTTGATTTACTAATCACAGTACAAAACCAAGTGTAGTGCTTGAAGTTGGGGTTGAGATGAAACATGACAAGCGCATAGTTGAGTTTGTGCCCCAGGAAGATCGTACCCCTATACCTAAATAATGACTCAGACACTTTACTTGGGTGCAAAATATTTTGTCCACAGCTTTATTAACATATATACAATATTTAGAGGTCATTGTCAACCCAGCCACCCCGGTTAACATTATTAACAGTTTACATTTTATTAACACTGACAATGACCTCACATAACCAATAAATTAACCATATAATGGCACCAACACATACCAGGTGCCTCCACATTAACATATTAACATATTAACATATTGACCACAATAGGGATGTACCGAGACACCCCTACCAGACCGTTTAACCAAATTATAACTATGTAGGGGCATACCGAGACCCCCCTACACCACCTGTTTAACCAAATTACCACTGCAGGGGCATACCGGAGACACCCCTACCCCACCAATTTAACTAAACACCAATGCAGGGGCATACCGAGACACCCCTACACCACCCCAGGTTCTGAGCCACAGGCCAGCTCGAAACCTACACCAATAACTTGAACCAAGTCAAATTATTAACCAAAAACATAACAAAACACCGTATTAGGCAATAATCCCCAACTAACCCCGCCGCTGTGACAAAACGGGGTAGTCACCCCCAACAACCCACCTTAAAGGGAGGGTGGGACAACCAGGATTTGGATAAGCAGTTAAGTGACAGTTTACAAAATGGTTGCCACTTATATACCCTATTAATAACCCCACCCATAACAACTCTAAGCCAATTAAATTAAATCCTTCCTTTTTGCACACCACCTAGCTCTGTCAAGGCCCACTCCGCCTAAGCTGCGCTGCTCCATGGGCTTCATTTAACGAAGTTGTAAGACAACAGTATGTTTGCTCCTAAAAAGTAGCACACACAAAAAACTGGACCCGTGGTTCATGCTTTTTTATGCTCCACATAATGTTATGGCTGTGATGTCATTGTTAGGCATGACTATGATGTCTTTGGTAGGCAGAGCTGTGATGTCACCCTGTGTCCACATTACATGGCTTCCTAGCCCCGTCTCCATACACAGCTGGCACCAACTTTTGTGAAGCCGCTGCCCCAGAAGAAGGAAAGCTGTAGGCCG
Source organism: Spea multiplicata (assembly GCA_009364415.1). NCBI lineage: Eukaryota > Metazoa > Chordata > Amphibia > Anura > Pelobatidae > Spea > Spea multiplicata. Next base: position 36,411,782 of record VKOC01000003.1, on the reverse strand, counting down.
TGCTAGGCATGCATCCCACTTCCTGCTTCCATTCTCCAGCCGCAAAATGGCCGTTTGAATGTACTTTAACTTCCAGCAACAAATGTCATAATGCCATTATTATGCCATTACACTTTCAGAATGCAGCTCTACGAGTGCAAGGTAGACGACATTAGGTGACCCTTTGGCCACCTATAGATTTCTGTGACAACCAGTAATGTGGATGAGGCTTGTAGGCCAGTCCCTGGGTAAACAGCCTACAGGGAAATTCCTGCAGGCCGATCCAGCCCTGCTCACTTTCATCTTTTTGGAAGAATAGTAGCATGACGGCGGAGAGCCATATAGCTTGGGGAAGACTACCGTATATAACGCATGATACAGGTGTGCAAACTGCAGACTTTTCTTTTGTTAACCTGCAGGCGGAATAGGATTTGGATTAAGCAAGAACAGTACAGTGAAGGCTTTTTCTTTCTCTACGTGGATACTTTGCAAAACAATCCAATTAATTTACATAATTGCAGAACACATTATGTTAGTATACTCTCAGTATGAGCTGAATCAGCTTTGGGGGCTAGATAATGAGACCAAATATAAATGCTCAGCAATTTAATAGGGATTAAGTAAAGATGTGATCGAAAGAGCTTAGAGATGCAAAGTCTTGGATACGACATGAGAGATAATTCAATTAAATATTATCCATAGGTAACTTTATTTGTAATGTAGATAATTTTACTCTTTCCTTGTATAGGCACGAGATGAGCCAATTCATTTTGCATTATTTCAGTGACAACTGATGGTTACTTATCTTTGTTGCCACTTGTATGGCAGATCCAGTGCTTAAACATGTGTACACTTTACCAGTGTAAAAGAGTATTGTGCGGCCGCACTTAAGTCACTAAGCGGCCGCTGGTCTTAAAGGGCCAGGCCTGCCTATCTTCCCCAGTCTGACTTTGTGCAGAAGTGTTTAGTGCTCTCCTGCAGTAGGAAATTATTAGACAAAACAATTCTGAATTGATGGAAAAAGATCAGTCACCTTACATTTTAGACACAGCAAGATTAGCTCTGCAGTTTGCAAAAGGTAATTAAAGGAAAGATGTGAGGTGATAATTCCTTGGGCATTTACACAAGGCTAACTTGGGGTTCTGTAAAACACTTATACTCTTCTAATACGTTGAAAAAATCATACATTAAAATTATACATTTCACTCGAAAAGATGTAAAATTATATAAACTTATCGGAGAGGTGTCTTCTGCAAATGGAAACTTGGAAAGCCACCTGAGACAGCAGATTTGTGTCATCTGAAAACTTCTGTCTCAACAGCTTTCCCTAGCCCACTGGGAATACAGTTCACTTAACCACCAGGTAAGGGGATATAAGGACAAACCCCATATAAAGAGGACCTCCCAAAAACACTGGGGTTTACCAGTGTGTAATTATAATTATGCTATTGGTGGGGTGTACGCATTTTACATATGGGTCTTACACAAATGCCCAGAGTATTAAGGCTGCCTATATTATATTATAATTATAATGACCCCCTCTGTTGATGTCTGTACATACTGAACCTATGAGCGACCTCATTGCTGTCTCGATTACAGCAGTCTGACAGTATGTATTCTGTCACTTGCTTAGAACCTGTGATGTTTCAGTGGAAAGTAAGCCCCGGGCCTTTTAAACCAGTCAATTTCACACATGGAAAGATTTGTCCATCATAATCAAGTTGTTTTACAGATCAAAGCAGCGCATAAACCAAATCATCCCTGTAACCAAATAGTTTACCCCTTTCCCCAAAGGCAGGTACACCCAGCTCATACTACAGATGTCCCTACTCAAGCTCCAGCTCACCTGCGAACTGCGCTTACACCTTCACCCCACTCACCCTCTAGCTGGCCTTAAAAATATCTATCCCACCCTTATTTGTCACATGCAGACCCTCCATCTTGCCCTTTATAAACTTTACATGTGTAGTCATCACACATATATGCTTTAACTTCTTCCTTCTTCATTACTCCAACATTTTACACCAACCCAAAAATCACTCTCTATACAGATCCAACCCGAGCTCCCATCAAACCTCTGTGTGTTATCTAAAGTAATGATGCGACTATCCACACCATATCTATTCACGTACATTTTTCTAAAGCATTTGTTACTTGCTGAGTAAAGTTCTACCGTTTTATACTATATTATTGAATTTCTTAGTCGCTCAAACACTAAAACTGATAACCAATTATGATGAATTGTAAATTAGGTTGTGTGTTATGTGGCCCAGTGATATATTGTGAACATTTGTTGAATAAGGCTACTTTGTTTTAATAGTTCTGCCACCCCCTATAAATCACCAGTACCAATAAAAACCAATATATATTATCATTACAGGTTTGCATGAGATGCAGCCAAACAAGGCAGTTCTCATTGAAGCAACACCCAAGAATAGGTCAAATATAACTTGAGTACATCCCTCTTCACCACTTACATGATCGGGTTAACCCTTAAGAGGTTAAACATATTCTACTCATTACTGCAAATCAGCTGAGCTTGGTAGGCTTGGTAGAACTGGCTACTAGCAAAAGGCTTGGGTGACCTCCCTACTAACTCTTGCTCAGCTCTTTCCAAGACTTTAAAGGGATGCCAACCGAAACACAAATTCTCTCCATCTATCAAATGTCTTCGAAGATGTACCTCACTCAAAAACATCCAAGCTCTGAAGCAGCTCAATGAGCGGCCGGCGCTGCTGTCACACATTATAGAATCGTTACCACAACCATGATAAGGTCCACATCACTGACCCTATTCATTCTTTAAACTGCCTGGAAGCCATGAAAAAAAGCTCAAATGCACCCATACTATTCCCAGAGGTTAAACTTTAAACCAGTTTATCATTCTCCCAACTAATTTCACACCACAGAGCCAATTCATTCAGCTGACTAGAATTCCGGGTTCCTGTACCAGAGAACCCACTGCTCATCCTTACTTGAACAACCAGCCCATTGTGTTTGTGGCTGTAATTAAAAAGCTAATTAAAAATTCAAACAGCTTGCCTTTTTATTGGGAAGTAACTGTTGCAGATGTGGTGTGTGAATGGCTGTACACATTGTTACGGTAAAATGGAAATATACGTATATCGTCTTTTTTCATATATTTTTTTTATATATACATATGGTGGATAGATGGGAGTGACACAATTGTATGTAACCTAGTTTTTTTCTATTTATTTGCTTGTTGAGGCATGAACATAGGTAAACACCAAACATTCAAATTTGCTGGTTGGTAACAAGTGATTGCTTCAGTAGAGAGTGCAGAAGAGATAATGATTGTGTGCCTATTGAGGCGCTACATATCACATAGGATCAACACTCATATCAGATAAAGATCAGATAGAGTTCTCGCTCTACGCAAATTAACTGTTTAGCTTTAAGAAATGAAGGGGAAGAAATAGGATAGCATAGGATATGGCACCTATTACATATAACATATTACCTATATACGGAATAACTAATAGGATCTGTGTACAGATGCAAGTACAATTCAAATGTCTACTTATTGAGCCGCATGATATCAATCACTGAACCATATGTTAAGAGAAATTCTGGGGCATTACAGTGGTTTCCACATCTGGAAATGAGCCCCATTTTTCAATTTATTTTTATAAATATGATTCTTCACAAATCACATGGTATCCATCCTGCACCAGATCGCCAACATATGATTTTCGCTCATAGCCTTGCATTCGGCGGTTTTAAATCATCTATAATTGTGTTCTTCGATCTGCATACCCCACCAATTTCTAATTAGTATTTAGGGTATTAATCCACTGCATTCCAAATATTTCAGCAATGCCTTGCTTTGTATTGAGCTATTAATCACTGGCACAGCAAGGGTAAAAACATATGGTAAGCAGACTATACTGTCTCGTCCTGTTTCTTTGTCAATTACGGCAAGGAGTCAAAGCGCTTTTGTAATGAAGAAATCACAAAAGTGGAGTAAAAATTGATATCCTTTCGGTTAGCCATTAAAGGTAATACTTAAATACAAGCTTTCAGGGCACTAAGGTCCCTTCTTCAGCTATAGTTCAATTCTTGTAACACGCAGGAGAAAATATTAACATTCTTTACGTCTAATAAAGCACTATATATTAAACAGAGGCTTATAGCCAGCCGGTATTTTCAACAGTATTATGTTCATACTTAGAAATTCTTTTGATTTATATGAAATTTAGATTGCTCTGTTTTATGGATCATTTCTGTAATGATCTGCACCTCTTAAATGTGTAATATGGATTTATGGCTGACTTGTTACTGGCAGAAGAATAGTATATTAAATTGCTTTCCAATATAATATATATCAACCGTTTATATATATATATATATAAAAAAAAAAAAGTACAGGCCAACAATGCCCCTGAAGACTGCCGTGACCAGATGAAAATATTCCTTAATTTTAAAGAAACTGGAATTTTGAGCGGCAGTGGAGATTGACCCACCGTTTTTATATTATTATAATAAACAAATTATATTTTATTGTAAAAACATTGTTCTCATTAAGCAGTGTTTCTTTTAAGCGCCGTCTTGTGTAAAACCTCCACGGAATTTGTTCAGGAAACATTAAATATTTAACAGACTATACAACTGCAGTTTATTTCTAGATCCGAGCATTAGTTTAAAACGTCCAATCAACAAAATATTCCACATCATTGTAACTATAAGAAGTGGAATTCAGTATTATGATGAATTTAAACATTAATATATTATCAATATAAATTAATTTATTTTGATCATATGATTGTATTTAAAACATGTTTTTTTCTCAATGTTTATTTGCATGGAGAATATTTTCACAACATGTGAAAAATATATATTTTTATTTCAACTTCTAACTAAATATTTTATTAACTGAATAGGCAAAAAACCCACCTTTTTTACGTCTAGTTTCAGGGGCAACTAAATGTCCCAATATGCCGACTTAAAAGGAAAAACAAAATCCCTATTAAAAATGTATTAAAGTTAAATCTTTAAGAGCGACAATTGTGACTTACTGATATTTTCCTTATTATATTCATTTTTATAATTTCTATTAACAGTTACAAACTGCAGCGGTTGAGGAACCATGGCTTCCGACATTTGAGGGTTAATTTTTAAAACAAATGCGTAACCCAATACACCTGTCTGATCCAGATTTTCTGGTTAGGGCAGTTTTCAGTTAGAAATTCTGAGTAATTTTACCCGATATGATAGCACACCTAATTCGATAGCCGGTGCAGTGCTCTGTGAAGACCAGCAGGTGGAGCCCTAAGTTTACTTTACTACACTTGTACAATGTAGTTATTAAAATCATAAACAATCTGGAAATATTTAATAGCAAAAAAACATTGTTTATTATAATCAATACATTCCAGATATTGTACTATATAGAATGCTTTGGCATTGAGTTTCTTCTTCCAATGTAATAGCAAAGTAAACCCTTTTTGAAAGCAGTTAAAGGAAATAAAATGAGATGTCATTTGAAAGAACACAGAACGGATAATTAAGTTTTCATTTATTAACAAAATAAGATTTGCCAATTTTGGATAACCATCAAAGTGTTTTTGCTTCCTCTTCTCTCAACTCCCACCCACTCCCACATGCCGAAAACACATTACAAAAAAATACACTCTTTTTTTTAACTGTACAAAATCAAGATGAGGTTGAGGTTTTATTTTTAACTCTCAAAATGGATAAGAAAAGAAAGAAAGGAGTAAGTGATGGATATCATGCAAAACAGAAAAAAAAAACAGAATAAAGGGTAAAGCTCAAATGGAAGACAGACTGGTAATTTAATATAAAATAAATGTTTGGGGGCACAGAATGTTTGCATACCATTGGATTGTTGTAAATAATGCACTTAATATTCCCAGCTTGAAGCTAACATACAGTAAATAAATATACAGTCTATGTTTAGGGGGATCTATTTACTGGTATCCTAGCGCTGAAGCTGACGTTAATCTTTGTCCATATAGTGCGTACGGGGAGTAGTATGATCCTGCTGGTAATGAGGGCACCGGGAGACCACTGGGTGTTGTCAGGGGACTTTTTCCGTAAGGATGGTACCTATTTAGTCCAAAGGTATGGGGACTCCTTAATGACAGAGATGGCGGCAATGTGTTAGGGCTTCCAGGCCCAGTAGGAGGGAGGTGGAGGTGGCAAGACGCAGCAGAACCCAAACCAGATGTGGGGTAACCAGCCAAAAGTTTGTCAGCGCCGGGCATAGCTGTGTGTGTCCTTAAGTGGGCAAGAAGTTCTTCTGACGAGGAAAATCTTTTGTCACAAGGTCCAGAAGCAGACACCCAGTTGCAAATGTGAGGGACTGGGTCATTAGGAAGCATAAAGCCATAGGTGTAGATTGGATGACCAGATAGGGTAGGGGTGACACTGGAAGATAGCGTTGTGTGCACTGAATGTAGAGGGTGACTGGGATAAACTAGAGAGTATCCAGACTTCAGTGCCGATGGATCGTGCACACAGGTGGAACAGCTGCTAGAGCCAAGGTGGGAAGCATTATGGTAGCTCAGGCAATACGGGTCCCTGCACAATCCTTGCATGAAGGAGGGAGGAGAGGCACCAGTCAGAGGGCTCGAACTGGGAGGTTTTCCTGGCAAACCTAAAGTCCCAGACAGCTGATTACCAACCAGGCTTGATTTGGTGTGATCCAGCCCAGGAACAAACTGGGATGGGTATCCAGCATAAGCGCCCACTATGGATCCATGGTATCCAATGCCAGATGGTGGAAGAGGAAATACAGAGTGTCCTGGTTTGTAGGGAGATACTGGAGCAACATGACCAGATCCAAGGGAAGGAGGTTCAGATTTGCTGATGGGGGTACACTCCCCACTTTGGCTGGACTCGGCGCTGGAGTTGCTGGTGCTGGCCCTTTGTAGGGTGAGGTTCGCTTGAGAGCCCTCTGAGCTGATTTTGATGGCTTCTGGCTCTTTCTTCTCTTGACTTTCACTACTTTTAGAGTCACAGTGCTGTCCAGGGGAGCTTACCCTAGAGGACGGGGATGGTGCGTGAGGAGGAAATGGCTGACAGGAACCACTTGGCACTCTAAATCCAGCTTTGTCTGAAGCACTACCAGTCGTGGATCCACTCTCTTTCCTGGTTTCCCCACCCTTTGAATAGGGTTTAAAACTAGATTTGTCTTCCAGAGGAGACTCTCCCAGCTTCAGTGAGGAAGAGCGGCCGCTCTCCTTTTCACTCAGCCCACTGCTAGTCACAGAGTTTAACTTTGACGACGGAGGAGGATCTGGCTTTCCAATCTGAGAACAGGTCTGAGCCAGCAAAGCAAGGGGGCTTTTTTTGGCATCCAGCTGGAGAAAGAACAGAGAAAAGAAACTTAGATTGGAATGAAGAAGAACAAATACTTAATCATAACATACGACACCCTTTAAAATAAAACATATGCTAAAATAAAGAGGTCGGAACAGAACAACTGTAATTTTCCTTCTAATTTTCTTGTAAACAATCGGGCTTCCATAATGTATTACGAGCAAATCGCTTTGTCATTACAAAATTACCCACAAAACACTGCCACGTCTGATTTATATTCGCTTTTATTTTGTAAGAATGTATCTCATATTCCAAAACATCTCTTCATTTCTTTCGGTTAAATGTTTTATTCAACTTAAAAGCAATTTAATTGAGCTTCGCGTGGGCAAAAAAAGAAAAAGAAAAAAAAAAAACGACAACAAAGAACAAAGGAGGAAAAATTGATTAAACCTCTTTTTTTTACCCCCCCCCCTTTCTATTCACAGAACCAGGCTTTTATTTCCACCATAATCTGTGAAACTTTATCATTAGGGCTGCCCACCGATGATTAATGACAGGAGCCCTGGACTGACTGAGGGAAAAGGAGGGTATATGGGGCTGGTGGTAAAAGGAAGACTGTAAGGAGTAAGAAAAAAAAAACATTAAAAATATAATTAAATTTAAAAAAAAAATTGGTAAATATTTAAAATAAAACATCGCTTTAAGAAAAAATTAAAAAAAAAAAAATCAGAGTTTAGCAAATTTTCAGGCAATCAGCACATAATCGGCCAAGAAGGAATTAAAAAGGGATATATTTAAAAGCTCCTTGTAGGGAGAAAAGCCATGTCTTGGAACGAAATAAAGTTCCAGGTTTTTTTTATTCCCTAATAAAACCTGGGCTATAAACTGTGCTGAGAGAGGCCAGAGAAATCCTTTTAAAACAAGAGGCATATTGATCTTTACTCTGTTACAACCTTATAACATCAAACAGCATAAACCGGGGCAATAAATCTACTTAAAAACTGGAGCAGGAGAGGAGAATGGAAGTGAAGACATCGTGATGAATACATGAAAGAGGGGAAAACAGGAGAATAGGAGAAAGGACAATAAAATCCAGGCTGCTCTGCGGAAAGAAAGGGGAATATTTCAAAGTGAGGGAGAAAAAAAAAGCAAACAGGACACTCCTTAAAATAAAAGGCATCGTTTGCTACAGCAGCTCAAACAGTACAGGGTGTGGGTGTATTTGCGATCTGAGATCGGAGGAGAAAGAAGTGAGATTAGAGAATCTGAGGACAGGGGGGATCCCCCCCCCTGCCTAACCCCGATCCTCACCAACAAGAGTTCTAGAGTTCCGAATAACTAAAGAACATAAAAGAATCCCGTAATCCAATCCGACAGCGCAAGAGGGTAGACTGACAGAGACTGACAAATTCACGCCCTTGGACGGTGAATAATTCGAGGCAATCCAAGTCATCGGATCGGTGCTACCGGATCGGTACTTAGTGCCCCAGTAAGCGGGCAGAGGATAGTAAAGAGGGTTTCTCGGCTTACCTCTATAGGGCTGACAGGGGTGGAGGATAAAGGCTGCAGGTACTCCGGGTGCAGTAAATGTCCTGTATGTGCAGTCAGCATTTTCAGCACCCTGATAGGCAATCTGTTAGCCTGCCGGAGAGGGTGAGTTGGTGCTAGCGCCGGGTAGGGTGCTGGAGAAGGGCAGCTCTCTCTGTCTGTCTCTGTACTAGATCCACGGGGAGAACAGTTCATTTGGAGGAGGGATGTCCAGGGTGCAGAGATTCCCCTTGCGCTCCCTTCCCTCCAGCTGGCTGTAAGGCTCTGCCTGCTAAACCCAACCCAGCTCTCTCAACACTACTTCAAAGACTTGGCCACAGCCAACCAATCGGGGGCAGGGGGTGGTGACGTGGGCGGGGCTTACATGTCAAAGGCGGAGATCTGCAGGTTAACCCTTCGCGGGATTTGATGCAGCACTGTGCACATCAATGAGCTGCGCAGGCAGAGGGTGACGTTTATTGAATTTAAGGCATGTCAGGGTGTCACAAATAGAGCATCATAGTGTCACTTCACACATTCATTTTCACACAACATATACACCTGTGGGCATGCCTGAGAGAACATGTGTGCTGGAACTATACACAATATACACATGGGCGATACGTGTGGCTCCAACTCGCTTGAAGAATAGATTAGTAACACAGTATGTGAAGAATATATACAGTATGTTAACATATGCACCTTCATATACACACACACACATATATATATATATACAGCCGGGCCCTCTTTACCGAATGTTTCAGATGGTCTTAGTCCGCTGGCTCTAGTTTCGTCATTCCCTTTGAATATATGTATTGTAAGCTGCGCTGTGTAAATTGTTGGCGCTATATAAATAAAAGATAATAATAATAGCTCAGAAGGTGCTTCCGCGCAGTCCCTCCAGACACAATGATTTAGTGCTGTTCACATTATTGTACGAGCTGATCCCGTCCTGGACGTTTTATCATCTCTCGCAGCAAGCGCTTTATTTATTTACTTTACAATTTGGCTCTGATTAGACAGCTTCACGGGTTTAACCTTTAAACTGAAACCATTCGCTCCGCAAGGACATCACATCCTGTCTCCAGATTACACGTCTTATTGTAACATTCTGAGACACACAATAGAATATAATCACCTTCATTGCGTCACGATCTCTTTATTAACCTCATCCACGCCACATGACGACATGTAAAATGGGACCATAAACACACCTAATAACAATACTGGTTTGTTCTTTGCCTTTGAACTATTATCATTCCTAAAAGAGAAGACATTAAAGCAGTTGTCCACTAGGGGGTGCTACTATTGTTTGGCCAAACTTAGGGTGCAGTTCCACTGAGCTGTGTAGGTTGTAAGACACCCTGGGTTGAGCTAATTCTCAAATAAGTAAAACCGTCATTGCTGGCGCTGTTTCAAGTTCTGGGTGAATTTATGGTCCATTTTGTTTATTAGCAGTTGTCTGTTTTGTCACAAATAATAATGCTTTGCAGTAAGTACTATACTGCACTATACCAAGTCAGTTCATCGCTCAATATGCTTGGCTTCCTACTTATCCAGCAGATGATAAAGTACGTGAATGTATTAAATACAGTGGTGATCATTTGAATAAACTCCAAAATCAGTTATCAGAGAGCGTGGCCCAGAGCAGGGGATATCATGGCTTTATATCCCAGGGAAGCTGTCATATGGCTTATATACGGACACAAGTCTTATTCAGTTCAGCAGGAATAAACAGGCTTAGTTGGTTGATTATTTAACCCCATTTTTCAATTAAACAGGCCAGCAATACACTGCTAAAACCATAAATCTGTGCGTCAGTTTATATTACTTTAGTGGGATTGGGGCTTTTGGTCTATAGCAGCCCAATTATAAACAATTCCATTTATTGTTCCACGTCAAGGCAAAAAACAGCAGTGTGTGTTAAAACCAGCACATTTGTTAGCGAGGACATAATTCACAGGAATTTGAGCCAGAAGCTGCTGTAGCAGAGGCCATGCTAATAATATACAGGTTGTAAATTCTCAGTGAGAGCTGGCTCAGTCCTATGACATGTATACATTAATTGTATACAGCACATCCATTCCTGCGTAAACACTGCAGGCATGCTGATTTAGGGCTCTGATCTGGACACACTTAAAGAGGGAGAGACAGCTGCGCACCCATGGTCTCAGGAATCCGGAATAAATCTGTTTCTGTGATTCCAAGGCCATTCTCATTAAATCTTTAGATCACTACCGCCTTCTGACTTTACTTAATGTGGTCTTCAGACTATCAGGCAGGGGGCAAAGACCCTATTAAATTATCTGCGTAATATGGGAAAAACTGTATAGACAGCTCATGGGCCATACCAAAAAGCATCGGGGTGCGTCTAGCTTATTGGCCTGCATTTAGCCAGCCCTGCTATAGATAGACACCACTTTTTTTTCTCACAACTTCTAATTACCGGTGTTAATATTTTGCTATAAAACACCAACATATTCTGTATCGCTGATGAACTGGAATAATACCTTTTAAATACTCTCTACCAGTAGGGCCCTCCTCACCTGTTGTTTCTGTGAGTCTAATTGTTTTATTCTACTTGTCATGTCCTGTTTACCCATTGTAATTGGTCATAGCATAGGCATTTATATTATCTTATTGAAACAATGCATATTAAAATGGGTTGTAACAGTGGATGCGTCACATTTTATAAAGGCAAATGATATATTACACAGCTTCCAGTTGTTTCTGTGAGGGACACTTGGAGTGGGTGCAAATTAAATCATAACAGTTTTCATTGCCTATGTTCAATATGTAACGCTATCTTTCTAGGAATTATTTACTATGTTGTATTTGCCTCAATTTGTCCCACATTCTTTCGCTCCCGTATGCTAATTCAGAATCTTAGGGTTCATTTCATGATGAACTAGGGACAGATGTAAAACTCAAATTATGACAAAAAATGATACCTCCTGCTATTGAATTAAATTAATGACGAGTAGCTGGCAGACACAAAACTTTAAGAAGAGATCAACGAGCGTCATATAACTTTTATTTTATTTATTTTGCTTTTACTTTAGATACATTTTTTCGTGCAGTTGCCTTTTTCACGTATTCTTTTCCCACCTGGAAACCTGCTGTAACCACAAAAAGAAAAACCATAGGGCTGCACTGCCAATGCCGTTATTATTACGTTATCTTTATTAAATTGTATTTATAGAGTGCCAGTAAATTACGTAGCGCTATTACAATAAGGGCATTGTAACAAAATTAATAATAACCTTAACGATATACACAATATCATACATAACAATAGCAGTAGCATGAACAAACAAGATACATACTGGTATAGGAGAAGAGGGCCCTGCCCTTGTGTGCTTATAATCCATTAGACATTACACAACTCTTAGACACTGACTATTATAGTTTGTGCTAGGAAAGACCTTAGCCCGCCAGGGACAGTTAGACCTCCAAAGTGATCGTAGAAGCACTGAAAAGTTTTTGAAATGTTAAGTGCACAAATTAAGAAGGGAAGCAATACCCATTACACCATCCTTAGGATGATGATCAGTCAATAGTTTGGCCAGATGCCATGTTCTACCTTCAAAAGGTCGTTGTCCCAACTTTTAGCCACCAAGATAGATATATCTTTTTGGTATTGAGCAGACTTACTAACATTTCAATCTGAGGATGCGAGATGTGAAGTGTACCGAGGGCCCTCCTAAAGTATATATAGTCCTTTTACCTACCAGGCCAGTCAATATCCAGTTTTCAGACTGTTTTGCTGGGTATAGGGTTTTTAAGCTAGCTCTATAGGCAATGGGTTCATTAGGGGGGCAAAGACCCATCTTCTTTTCTTTTATCTCTGGCAGCGGCCAAAGGCACAACCTAGACTTCAACCTGGAGTTCCCTGGTATAAGGTATGATAGGATGGCTATGTAGGCATCCTGTTCAATAGGAGTTCCTATCTGGTATCAGAGAATGAAGATGAGATTCTGTCTCTTGTTGTTTTTTGGAATGAGGGGTTAAAACCAGGCCAAATATTCCAGGATATGGGTATGCATTGGTGTGCAAGTGAGGAGGGGGTTGTGAGGGAATAAGATGGCACATCACAGAAGGCTGTTAAAACCCGCTGCTTTGAAGAGAAGACATCAGTCAGAACAAATTGCTCCTCTGTTTGAATACCTTTGCTCCTTTGCACGGACATCAGCTCCACAGGCCCATTTATCACCTCCCTACCTGACACTTTTATGCTTTCTTTCATTAACTGCTTTGTGAAGGCCTGTAATCATCTTCTCAGAACCTTCTGGAAAGAAGTGTTTTTGCAGTACTTTCTCCTTTTTCTTAAGATGGTTGCTCAGACAAAATGTACCAACTAAATCAGCAGCTCAGGTGATCAACATGGCCTAAGGGAAGTAAGAAAGCACTTAGATATTTATCATCTTTCACACCACTTGGTCAGCCTATTCCTGAAGCAGAATTTCAGGGACTTCAAAGCCCTAACCTGGAGAGTTTATAACCTTAATGTCACACCAGGGGCAGTGGGGCAGAAAAATCACTCTAGCATAGCTGTTCTCTGTGGTGACCTTTAATGCTTTGGAATTCAGCGATGGGCTTATTTGTAATGTATAGACTTTGCAATGTGTAATGCTAAGTGTTTGTAGGCCTGGCATGTTTAAAATCAGTAATAGTGGGTTGTCAGAAAAAGAAATACTGAACAAAACCCTGGGAATGTGGACAAAATCTCACAGGATAGCCCAAAATATTTCAGAACAATCAAGAAATACATAAAACAGCCACATTGCATGCGCTATAGCTTTTGAGGCACGGTGATGCTCGTCATGAGCTCCTCCGTCTAGGTGAAGGATGTTTTGTACATATTGGTAGAACTTTGTTATGGATATGATTCTTGTGTGACAAATCACAACATTACACCAAAGAGAACTTTATTTAGTTTAATGTGACAGTGAAGCAGAACGTTATGGCAAATCAGACCGTTTTTTTTGGCAATGTTCTGCTGCTCTACCGAGATGCCCCACTATCCCATTTTTGGGGCCAGTGGTGATCATGTTTTAATTGAGGACATCCAAGGATCTTCCCTTGACCAGCCTTGACCATGAGTGTAGTGAATTCGAGTGCTGGGATATGTCAGCGCATAGAACATTCTGCTTCAATAGTTTTCAAGGTGGGATATTTATGCTGATATCATGTGGCAGTAAGCCAGTTGCATAGTCAAACAATACTCCTCGGTAA
>VKOC01000003.1:36375235-36390859 GCA_009364415.1 Spea multiplicata | reverse complement strand
TCCTAACCACCTCTTCTTAAACATGCTCATCTCAGATACTTCCAGAACTCGTAGCATGGAGGTCATCCAGGTGTGGCAGGCACTGGCATGTACATAGATCCAGACACAAACAATGACGCACCATAGACAGAGACAGGCGCTAACAAGTATTCCTACTCTGTAATATCAGCTATAAAGAGCTGAATACACCTGTTGAAATAAATCTGCCTTAAGTTACATGGGATCTATTTACAAGCTAGTACGTTTAGCAAAATTAAAGTTAAGGGGAAACTCGTGGCAACTCATAGCTTTATTTACTGAAACAAGACCATAATAATCCAGGCTGGAACATAACAAGGGTTTTGGGCTTCCTGGGGTTGTTGTTAGACCATAATGGAGGTTCAATGGAAACTTGCAGGTATTTAATAGGAAAGAGAAAAAGGATACAAGCAATACACAAGATACAAATAATATAATCAAGCAAAAAAGCCTTGGAAATTGAAAGTGTATCCATCAAAGATCTCAGGAAGATAGTTCAGTTTAGTCTGGGTTAGATTATACTGTATTTAAATTGTTGTTAATAGACACATCGGATTTCCATATCCTCATTATTAGCACTTATTTTATGATGCCAAAAGCAGAGCTTTGCACAGTATGGGGTAGGGCAAACTCAAACTGAGAGGGACAACCGATACGTAGTAAACTAAGAGATCCTTAGAGATCCTTCCTTCCTTATTCACTGGCTAGAGAAGTTGTTAGTCCACCCAATACTATGTATTAGAAAAACTGATCATTTTGTAATGCAGGCCAGGTTAGATTATGGTTATACCAGCATCTAGTACAGCGCTGTGGAATTTGATGGCGCTATATAAAACAATAAATAATAGTAATAATCTAGGTCTGTATCCACATAATAACGATGTCTAACTGGAGGAATGTTTTAATTAAATATATGGATCTTATGTTATACATAACTATCAGTAACTCATAAATTATAATTTATTGATGACAAAGTAGATCATTTATGAAAATTGTTTCTGGTATTCAATTAAATGGTTTGCGCTTGCTGTAAATAAAGCTAAATTTTTTTACATTTAAACAAAATATCCAGAAAACGCATGTGTCAAAATAACTATTGGGCCCTTGAAATAGTTAAGGGAAACGAGTTGGATTAACAAACCATAAAACAGAAATCCATAAAGGTATTAACATTCCCTGGGATTAAGTAGCAATTACAAACCGAAAGCGTGTCAAGGAGTAAACCCTGTACACAATACACGGTGATCACCGTATTGTTTGAGGGAGACACTAAAGTTTTTATCATTATGAAACTGTGGTATATAGCATTACATTGATTTATATAGCTCCGGCAGATTCCGTAGCATACTACTATAGGGAATCAGGAAAACATCTAAAAAGTGACAATTACATTAATGTATGTTAATCCTCTAAATTGTAAACTTATTTAAGGGCCCTCCTCCTAATTGTTATATCCTGTCTACCCTTTGTACAACGCTGCGGAAACTGATGGCGCTATATAAAACATTAAATAATGATAATAATGTTAACAAAAACTTGAGATGGAGAATAAGGCCCTGCTCTTGTTTACAATCTATGAGATACGGTTCGAAAACAATATATATATATGTGTATGTGTAGGATATAATGCAGATAATCGGAAAGGGAGTGTATGGGGTTAATTTCGGGACATGTTAGGTAAAGGGTTTCAGCAAAGAGTCTTTGGTTCTTTTTAGGTGAACAAAACACCTGTCAAAGAGTGAAGTGCTAATGACAGGCCTGAGTGAGTGGCATTAAGGTTAACACCTGCATTAGTGTCTCCTCTTTTGAAGGTCAATGGTGGCAGTTTAAATAGTGCTGGGTGAGACAAACTTCAATCAAGTGCTGCTGGCTCTGCTCTTGTGCTAAACTTCTCACCACTCATCCATGTAATTAAAATAACTCAAGGGATTTTCTCTGTGTGGTTTTTCCAGGGAGGGGAGAGGTGACGTGATGGATAATTTGTTTGTTTGAGAGTTTATTCCATCTGATCCAAATCAAAGGGAAGTGAAGATTTCTGATGAAATGTCCCACATGGGGCGAGGATATGACCCTGATACAGAAAATGAGCCACTTTGAAATGCAGCTATTCGCCCCTTAAAGAAAGACAAAGCTGATTCCAGCACAATTATACTGCTGTCAAATAATCAAAAAAACAGGAATAATAATAATAACTTAAATAATAATATACAATATTATTATTATTATTACCATCATATTCTGCAGCACTGTATGCATTTTACATTTTATATTAATGTTGATGAATTGCTTCTACAAAACTCAAACTGCCTAGGAAGATGTTTTTCAGGCTCCTTGTAGTAGCCAGTTTGGGACACTTGGCAACTATGAAATAAAAATAATATAAAAGTTTCATACATACAGATACATCTGGCACCCAGATGTCACAAGCTTTTAATATACCGTATAGGTATTGGGCACACAGAAAGCTCACATACTTTTACTATACATGTATTTAAATACATTTACGTGAATAAATAAAAATAATCCTTGGAAATAAACATGGTATTTATTTCTGGTAGGATTTCGGTTGGTGCCAGTAAGCAGTTTTAGAAATAAAATCCTGACTGTGGAAACAATACAGGAGCCGGTTTTGCAATATTTATGTTTTGTACTTTTAGAAAATGAATGCTTCCTGGGATTTACTCCGTGTCCTTGCCTGCCATTAAAATATGCCAGACCTACCCAATTCAACAAATTCAGCATGTAAACAACTATGCAGCACAGAGACAACTCACCAACTGCCAAACGTATCTTACAATCTGTACAAGAACTGGTTTTCCACGATCATAATTATTATTTTTGTGTTGTTCTTTAATTTATTGGCTCCTGTAAATATGCAACCAGTTTCTAGAAGATTGGGAATTTTTGATAACTGTTTTCAATGTAGTAACAATGAGTACAATTGGGTAGCAACTGGGCAAACCACATCAGGGAGTTTTCCACAATGTTTAATTTGGGTTTTTACCCAAGCCAAAAGGCTATACTAAATGGCCTGTTCCATAAAGTGTTTCCTACACAACAGGCCCTTCTGATGAGGCCGATGCATCCACCTAAAGTGTCATATACAATTTATTTAAGGGTTTGTTTGGACGGGTACCAACTTAAAAGCCCCAATTATGGCCTACAGGTTTGGCCAGGCCAATGCGAGATTGGTTTTTAAAATTCATTCTAGGAAGACTCTACCAAGTTACGTACAAAGGACCAGGACATATACATTGCATTTGAGAGAAGAAAAACAAAGTATCTGTAATAAAATGTAAAAATACAAAGACACATTTTTAACATCTAAAAATCACTATTGAACAAATAATATAATCTGCCTAATGGGAAATTTTAGGATGATGTTGACTCCATTAAAAACCTTTCATGGCACAGTCAATAGTATATTACTTTTAGTGGTTTTCAGGAAGCATTTTTGAGCCCAAGTAGTAAATTGGGACAAATTACATAATATGGGGAATGTCCCCAGAAAACAAGGACATCTGGCCATCCTAGCAGAGAGCCAATTACAGCCATATGTACCCCTGCCTCCTACTTTTATAAGCTTACCCCCCCACACACATACAAGCATAAACACACACCGCCTCTTATATAAGACTTCTTGTGAAATGCCTGGCTCCACTCCATGTCATGTAAAATGACATTAGGTGGCTCCTCTGAGCACCCTCACCATCTGGAGCAGGCCAGCCTGTCCATGGCTTGACAAAAACTTGGGCCAGTTTGGTAACTTAGCATTTGGGTAGCAATGTGTGTGCAAGAACCAATTCAGAACCGGAACCAACAACCCTCCCGCTCAGCCAGAAGGTCCCTGTGCAGTCCTCCCAGTCATTCTGGAACCTCCGTCTACCAAGGAGAATGTGGCTCGGGTCCCACACTAATAATGATGTGTTAATATCCATATATCGCAGTACCTTGCCATTGCTGCACAGAGGCAGACATAGCACACTTTGTGCTTCTTCCCTCAGCCCCACCTTTCTTCCTTCTACTCTGCTGCTGTTGCTAAGGGTATGGATTTAGTTTTAATAACAGTTAGTTCAAACAATGTAAATTTACTGCCGCTAGAAACTCGTTCAGAAAACATGTCCAACGCAGCTATCATTTCTCAACCGCACCAGCTGTTTTCGCTCAGCTCCTACCTGACAGGGTGCTTTGGAAATAGCAATCAGTGTATTTATAAGAAGGGACGGGCCCATAAATATGTCACACTGGGATATATACGGCCCCATATTTCACCATTTTCTATTTTAAAATTGTGAGTTATGCCTGCAGAAAGGCTGCCCATTAAATGTGCGAATGATGGATACTCCGCATTTCTTTGTGTGTGTTCATCACCAAGACAATAAAAGGATACTAAGTCACACACAAACATTCATTTTAACACACTAACTCACATAGATAAACTATCACACACTCGTTTTAAAACACTATCGCACCAGCACAATAACTCACACATATGTAAACACTCCTCATAATCACACACAGTAACACATGCAATACCACATTCACTTTCACATACATACACACAGATTAACACATTAATATACACAAAAGATTAATGACACACACGTACCACACGTATGAAAAAAGTCTCTATTTAATCACTACTTTACAAGCACACACAAATATTACTGCTAACTCACGCATATGTAATGTAATCCTCATACATATTGCATTACATGTCAACCTACTTATCCTCATACAGTAATACAAAAGAGCACCAACACCTTCATATAAGCATACCTGGGAAGTCTTAGGGTTTTTGCCCCAATCTTGGGGTCTTAAGGTGAAGGGGTAGATTCTCAGGGTCACACTGTATGGGACTGACTCCTTCTACATTCATTTGATCATATGTAGGACTCCAAATGGGTGCTTTTGCTACATCCCTGCTTCAATGCAAGGAACTCAATTAGTGTATCTTTAGATAATGACAGGTCAAGGTTTCCATGAGGACAAGTATTAGAGCCACTTGGTTAACGCATTTGGTGTAATACATAGAATACATGTAGTACATAGAATCTTGAAATAGGCTTTTAAAGGGTTAATATTCCAAGAGTCTTGGTCAGCTCATTTAGAAAGGTCCCAAATGTGTATAAAAGTTTTCTTACCATTCATGTAATGTTCGTGCTGAAGAACTTCCCAGGGCTGGCTGCTTACATGGGCAGGAATAACCTCAATAAGGCTTTAGTGGGCAGGGAGTGGGTAGAATGTAGGTAGGGTTGGAAGGTATGACCAAACGCTTCTCCTATCCATGGAAATTGAAGAAACTGACTTGAGCTTCACCCAGATAATTTGAGTCCACCCTGGCAAATTCCCATGTACAGTAATGTATCATTCTGTCACCTTATTATCTTATTAATCTGTAAAGTATTGTGGAACACGTTGGAGTTTTGTAAGTACCCTCCACAACTATTTTTATGAACAAGTAATTTAAACGTAAATTTGAATGATTGTTGACTTTTTTTTAGCACTATATACTCTCAATTTCTGAGAAACAATGTAGGACTCTCAGCACATTTAGGATGCTTGCTGGGTTCACTCCAGAACCCTGGCACCGGCTGTCCTGTTCTTGATAAATCAGGTTTATCTACTGCAGCTCATGGTTTCAGGAGATAAGTACTATAGCAGAGCTTGGGATTATGTCTGAAAGCACAGAAAACGGTATATCCCATGTACACACTAAGCAAAAATGCACACATATATAGTAATAGAGAGTCCACTATCCCAATAACGAGTAGATTGGCCAAGTTATTATATTAATTATATTTATTTTCATCCATTTATACTGTTGATGAATGTCTCCTTTGAAAGTGTGGCTCTATAACTAATTTTTTTTGTGGGCAGGAATTTATTTAAGTCTTTTGATGGTTCCTCGTGCAAAAGGACACTCAAGCTAATGAACCCTTTTAGAATGTATTTACCTTTTGAGAATTCTCAGTAATGGTCTTGAGTAACCTTTTTGTGTTCTTCTTGCACACTAGAATGAATAGGAGCTTGCTTAGAATTCTTCAAAATGTTAAAAATGTTTCCCAAATATCTTGTCTTTGTAATGTTCTAAAGATTTTACAACAAACTTTTTCTAGATTGTAGCTAACCTTCTGATTATACATAATGTTGATAAATATATTTCTTCTTGTGTCATTTAGTTTAGTTAAACTGATCCAAAGTGAACAAGTCCAACTAGCAATACATTAGTCTTCTAGTCTATGTTCCCAAGGGTTATCGCCCTTGTCCATTAAAAAGTTTCTGGACCTGTTCTAGTATGGATTGGATCTTCAGCTTCCGTTGCTGATTCAAGCTATAAATGTAACCTTGAACTTTGACTTTTCCATTTATCCCTTGCCGTCTGCCGTGATCTAAAACTGACTTACATTTTGTGCCCTTGTTATATTATTGCCTGCCATATTATGCAATCTCCTAAACACATAACATCAAATCACATACACTAAAGGAAATCACATTAAAAATGTATACTAGTGTGAATTATTTTGAAAAGTGTGGACACCTCAGAATTCATAAGGTGAATTATACATGCTACCGTGTTGTTACACCCAAAAAGACACAAAATAAGAACAAACGATGAAATACGTATCAGTTGGGAAAATGTTCTACTCCCTCAGGATATGAGGGCTTCATCTTCTCAAGCATTTCGTTATCATATGTTTATTGTGATAGCCACATCTCAAGTTCTCCTAACTGAGCTTCTAAGAATGCTACATGACCACGGTCATGCATTTTCCTTTGGCATTTGATGTTGTAAGGACATAGCCCTAATGCTGTTTCTTGTACCGTACCTGGTGGTAGAAATTTGCCCTTCTTGGATCCTTAACCTGCTTAATGCCAGCATATTTTAGTATATTTAGAGCAGATTTGGCTACTGCTGTCTGAGATCCAGTACAGTGTTTAGTTTTTAATGGAGAGGCCCCTGGTTTGGGGTTGTCAGCGGAAAGGGTGTACAGAAAGATTAATGATGTAGGCGT
Source organism: Spea multiplicata (assembly GCA_009364415.1). Classification (NCBI taxonomy): domain Eukaryota; kingdom Metazoa; phylum Chordata; class Amphibia; order Anura; family Pelobatidae; genus Spea; species Spea multiplicata. The sequence goes on along the minus strand of VKOC01000003.1, from coordinate 36,383,825 downwards.
GTAGAGGACTCATAATGGTTTGTTTGATGTGACAAGGCGGAGAGCGGCTGATTTATGTCACTGGCAGATAGGTATTTAATTGTGAACCTTATGGCTTCACTTCAAAGAATGTTCCCCCAAGGAAGGTTCACCTCCTTGTACTTTCTCGTTTAACTGTTTGAGTTCCAGAAAGTCATCCAGTGCTACCATTACATTGCACACCTCTCTGGCACTCAAAGGATTAAAGCTAAAGGCTTGCTGATCTTGTCCCTATGTTCTTATATCATCAATGTGTCGAAAGCTGATGATATAAACTGGTTGTCAGTCCCTTCTATTTCAAATAAACATGCTTCTTGTGTTTAGAAGCTTTATGAAATAGCAGCATTAACAGCGCCGAGATGATGGAAAGTTGATAAAATTAGTAAAAAAAACAACATACCGGTAAATAACATTTTTGAACATATATGCAACCGAGAAATCTCTAGGATGTTGGTGGAAAGGTTACAAAATTATTAAAAAAGACCTAAATATAACTTAAACCAGATATGCAACATAGAAGCACATCTTATTTACAGCAAAACTTTGACTAAAAGTCAATAATTATGAGTGACATGTTGGAACAAATGCAATATAAATCCTCTTTTAACTTGGCAAAACTCAGTTTGACCAAAGGTTTATTGTTCATTGAAGCAAAATAAGTCATCATCATCAAAATCTGTGAAGTCAACTTCAGTTTGAAATCAATTGATGTTATACAGTATGTCAAGGCTTCAGGTAATGCGTCTGACACTCTCAGGGTTAAATAGCGAAATAGCTCTAAGGTAAGTCTTAAACAAACAACCACAGTCTGTAGCACAACCTTGTACCAGACTGGACTAGTTCTTGCTTCTACCATAATAATGAAGAGCCTGGTTGGATACCAATGGCTTTAATTATAAAGTCTTGGCTTACATATGTTTTTAATGTTACACGTAAGGCAAATGGTTCCCTAGGATTATCTGCTACCAAGGCCACAACCAAGGCTGTGCAACCAACAAAGTCAACACTTATGGAGCAAAAACAAAGATTACTTAATGGACAATTTAAGATGCAATAGGAATTATGGTAATAGGCCAAGTGAGGCTGAGAAGTTCAGTTTTCCAATGCTCATGGCAGAGTTGGTGAGGGTTAAAAGATAAAAAGCACATAGAAACATAGAATCTGACAGTAGATAAGAACCATTGTGCCACCTAATCTGCCCAGTTTACTCATCTTAGATTCAGGAACCATGTGCCCATCCCGTGCATGTTTAATTTCACTTTTCAACGTAAGTGGAAACCTTGAGAAGGAATGATTCTTTTTCTAAGTAAAGAATGCACCGATTTGCATGCAGTAAAGTGAATTCCAGTGCACGGAAAATAAATTCTAATATGCATTTAAAATAAAAATTAAAAACCATAATTAGGGAACAGACTGTTCCCTTACCTAGATCCCCTGTACCAATCTGCTGTGAGAAACAGCATCACTGCAGGGACACCTGTTCCTCCTGCCTTGACTGTCAGTATGCATCTAAAGCGTACACAGAAAACTGTGTATCACACACAAAACACCAGAAAGCGTGTCAAGAATACTATCAGAGACGACAAGGGTACTCAACAAAATCATTTGCTGCTATTATTACATTTAGCAAAAGTTACAGACCGACCTTAACTATATTAGTAGGCGATGCCCTAATTTGTGAGCTGTAATGTGTTGCGGGGTATCTACCATGTTACCTTGTATAAAGAGTAATTGCAAGGTAATCTCAATGCAAATATTTTAATGATATCATCTCAATGGCCATCAAGGAATAAGACTTAAAACACAGCCCTTCCAAATCAGAGAAAAAAAAACCAAGGCAGAAAGGAGACAAAGAAGCAACAGAACCCATCGTCTGGCTTTATGGAGGGCCCGCTATGACCTGAAACAACCCATTAATGATAGAAATGAATGCATTACTTTCATAGTATTTTCATGGTTTTGGCTTAGTTTAATAAGTGCTGTCCTCTTACAGCTCTGGGGACCTCTGGAGGGGAGTCACAAGGCAGAAAATAACGTCACATTACTTATGGTTGACAATGTGGTTTGTGTATTAATAAACTAATTTGTGTCTCTTTTCAGTCTCTATTATGGTGCTGTGAAGTATAAGTCCTTAAAGTAGATCCTGTCAGTAAAAAAAAATATAAGCCCTACTAATCCCCCTCCCCGAAACCCCAACCACTAAGGCTGCTTAGCCAAAATACTTTTTTTCATGCCAGACGTTCCCCCACAAGTGGGCCGATTTTAGTTGCTCATAGCGACATCGGCGTCAAACACCAAAATGTATCAAACAACATTTCACCTTATAGCTATACATCATTTGTCACTACAACAAACCAAAATGGAAGCCTTTCTTCATTGAACGGGTCTTCCAAATGTGGAAGTTTTTATCATGAGTTGTCTGCCTATCAGTGTCAGTTCCAGTGCAAGGCACGGGTTAAATTAGCCCCCTCACTATTAAAATCGTATCCCAAAATTGTTTTTATGTGCAATAATGCTTTTAAGATTGTTTACTTAAGATACTTTTTTAATATGATTTTACCCATTGCATCATGTTGGATGATGACAGCCTCAGTCTGGACCTCTCTGTAAATGTGCCATAATGCAGCAAGAAATTTAATTACCTTTGTGTTCGCTTAGAAGAAATAGCTTCAGGTCAATTCCCTATTATGTCTAAAACATCTCTGATCTAAGCGTAAATCAAAAAATAGAGGGTGATAGTGTAATGATCCGCCTGTAAAACGTTCAAAATCAGTAGAGAGTATCTAGGTAAAATATATTGATTTTCGGTAAAACAAAGAGATCTAGATGCTAATACAATGAGAGAATTTAAACATACATGGGATAGACATAAATCTATCCTGACTCTGATAAAAGACCAAGGACTGATTATAGTTTGAGTCTTCACATCATGAAAAATGAGCAGACTAGATGGGCCAGTTGGTTCTTACCAACCATTAAATTCTGTGTTTCAGGTCACTAAGGGCCAAGTTGAGCCTTTGAGGGTACTCAGTAACATATTTAAAGGGACACATTGACCCTTCCCATGGAACTAACTAGTTTTTGTACCTGGCCACCTCAGATTCAAATGGTTTCCATATTGCCTTTTTGTATGAACTGTGGGAACTTGAGTGGCGACTTTCATATGAGTTGTACTTTTGAGTTCAGTCTTCCGCAAAATCATTTGTACTCAATGCATGGTAACTTTGTCGGCCACATCTATCCTTGTCACTTGTGAGATATCCAAAGATTTGGTTTATGTTAAACTTTGGGATTCATCAAAGGTAATATTCACTAAAGCAGGACAATTCAACATTTCAGCTAATAAATTATTTTTGGGGGGATTATGAAAAGTCAACCGTACCTTAATAATGTGTGATGTTGGTAACTTGAAATGTTTAACTAATCTGCAGTACCCGCTTTAATAAACAAGCACCTTTAAGTAGGGGGATCGACTGTCACAGATCTGAATTCCTATCTCTCAAATTTTCTGATCTCTAAAAAAAATTTGCTCACATTTCAAAGATTTAGTTATCATTAATAGATGTCTAGCAAATTGAGATATCTTATTTATTTTTCAAATGTTTATTGTTACCAGGCGGTATGAGAGGGGTATTTTTATCCCATGAATCCTTCATACTGCACAGTTCTGAGACTCGACACATCCAATTTTGTTTTATTTTTTTTTAGATAATGTGGTTTTTATCCCACCCGTAAAGGCTCATCACTTTAATTTATGTTCTTCATCAATCTTGTCCCAGCGGCTAAGATAAAAGTAAATAAAGACACAATTCTTCTAGCAACTTCAGATGTTAGCACCTAAATCATCTGACTTTACTTTTTTTCCTCCATAAAAGTAAAAATAAGAAAAACAAGACATGTAACACAATGCAATCTTTGTTGTAGTTATCATCAGAGATTAAAAGGCTCAATCCACAAATGTCAAAAAATATTCTGGTCCTGTCTTTTTCTTCTGTTCCATAAATCCCTCATGTTTATAGGATCCGTTCCTTAAGCTTGGCCTTTTATCTCTTTCCTTCTCTTTTCTCCTTAAAACAAACTACTTACTCATTCTAGTTCTTCCATGAAGACAGCAAGCTGCAGAGAGGGGTCTTGGAATAATCTAATGGCTAAGGAGTGACAGACACCTTAATCCTCTGTTTAACAAGGGAATTTGGTGAGGTTGTAATTATTGCCTGCTGAGAGACAGTAAACAAGTGACAATAGTCTTACCATACACTAGACCAGATATTATCATAGCCTACTGATAGCGGTCAAAGTTCCATGGGGAAAAAATATGTTTTTCTCCTTGAACATAAAATATCATGCTATACACAGTAATGTAGATTAGCATTGACAAAAAACTGGTTTAATTTTTTTTCCCTCCAATTAACTTCCTTTATCTGCAGATCTGGGGGCAGCCATTGTTGTGAGTGGTGTTATATTTGGGTGACACTCCCTGCTCAAACACCATACTGAAGTGATGCTTTATGGAAATGCTAACGACGTCTGTTGCTCCATAGACCTTCATTAGTCAGAGTCATACTTGGCAACATCCAGGGTCTAGCTACCCGGAGCCTTCCCTTTTAGGAGGTTCCACTGACATCAGTGGCTGGTCCCGCTGGACGGTCCATGGACGTCAGTGGGCTGTCCCACTGAAAGCTGCTCGGTTTTGGAGGGGAAGTGAGCGAGGAGTGCGGCGTGCCATAATGCCAATCCCATGACCCACAGTTTCTCTGTGGTTACCTGGAGACCCGGAGAAGTGTCGCTTCACCTGGAATCTCTGGGCGAAACCTGGAGAGTTCCCAAGTATGGTCAGAGTGTGGCTATGTGATTAAGACTGAGTCATTCTGATGTTGACCATAGGCAGTATGACAAGGAGTCGGGGCGTTTGTTTAGTACATTGGGCTAAGAAACCAGGGCTAGAATACATACCAATGGTTGATATTTAGCTGTCTTAAAACATGATATTATGGGAAACTTAGAGTTGCTTTAAAAAAAGAAAACAGCGCAATGTTTTTGAAATGTTTTTTCGAGGGGGAGTTGCTGTCACTTTTCCAAAATCCTACATTCTGCTGCTCACGACAGCCATAAGCTTATTTTATTGTGTTTACATATTAAAATAAACAATATATACTTGCATTAGAAATTGATTATACATCACAGATGGGCTGCACTCATTTTCACAAATATATAGATATATAAAAATATATATAAAATTCCCAATGAGCCATCAAAAAGAACCTGGTGTTTTGTTTCAGTGGAAAGGAGGAGGAAGTACTAGGGAGCATAATTTACACTATTTATCTGAATTATTGAAATAAGTGATTTATAACATATGTAAAAAGCAACTGTAATTAATATCCATAAAGTAGTAAATAATTACTTTCATTTCTAATTAGGTGATAGATCTCTCTTAATGAATTCTAATTGTAATAGGCTCTGCAGTGCCTTAATTAACTTCTCATTACTCCATGAAATATATCCCATGCGCAGATCGTAGTGGGTTGTGGTGTGAAGCGTTATCTGGAAATTTGATATCCAATTTACTGATAAGTCTCTTTCTGCAGCTGTGATATCTATTTGTGTTAATGTTGTGCTGGGTCCTGCATTTTCTCTCTTGCTGGGGACAAGTTAATTTCAGAAGAATTATAACCCACTCGTCCTCCGAGCTCAGCATTTTGGGAATGGATCCATGGCCCCTGTCTGTGGCACTTCCTATCATTCTTTGTGCAGGCGCTGTGACGTTTCATTATCTCTATAACCTTGGTTTATCATGTCTAATGGACCTGACTTAGATATTCTGATGGCAGCCTTGTTGTGTGTTCTTCACTCAATAATTTGTTTGGCTGGGGATTGAATATTTTGTTTTCTGATCTCAGTGCAGGGAAACAATAAGCTGTAAGTTTGCATCATGATCAGTTCTTTGTCATGATCGTTTGTCTAAGCTCATGGAATTGGAGAAATTGTGTCACCAAGGTCCAATAATCAAAAGCAAGTCATATTCCTAGGGTTAGAAATATATGTGTTGTGCAGTACTGCGTATAATATATATATAGTATATATATATATATATATATACACTCTTCGTAGCCTGGTGAAAGCAAATATAAACACTTGTAGACCTTTGTTGGGTGGTATGGCTAGAGGTGGGAAAGGGGCAGCCATACTGTTCACCTTCCTTACTCAAGGAAAAAATGTAGGGACTGAGAAAGAGGCTTGTAGGGCAAAAACATAGACCTCCATCTGTTTTACATCTCCCTGGGCTAATCAGGGGGGGATCAGAGGGATCCCCCAAAAAAAACATATTCCCCAATGCCGAGAAGAGTGAGACAGTGAGGCAGCCGCCAGCTATGTGGGACAACCTTCTGCAAAAAATGGGAAGGTTGCGTCATACGTCCGTGACTCATAACAACAATTCAACTTTCTATATCTATCTATACGTAGAATAACATTGTTTATGAGATAGTGATTTTTCCCTTTAAATAGTTTTCAGTTTGGGTTAATTTAAATGCCATAACCTTAAACCCATATGGCGATATGAACATTTGTGGCTTTTTATTGGGTATGGATTGGTTGAGGCTTTATATGTAATAACATTTACCAAATGGAAAGACGATAGTGTATCTAACTAATGGATAGGATATTAGTATTTCTGTGTTGCATCCGTTTATCCAGATGACCGTTGTGGTGTATTTTGTTTCACTCATATGGTTTAGTATATGATCCTGTAAGGCGACTTCTATCTTTTCATGGTATCAGTGTTTCCATGAGTTATTGTATATATCTGACAATGTCCGTCAACAAGTTTGTATCTTTTCTAGCAGTCTAAAGCATTTGGACTAGGTACACACTAATGTTATGCAGTCTGGTTTCAGGAAATGTTAAACAGTCAGTGGTCTGCATGGCAAGCAAAGTGTTAATTTATACCCCAGGGGGCAGGTGTCTGAATACTCTTTTCTCTATTGGGGCCCCTTCTCAGTTTGTTTCTGTGTTTCCTGGCCTCTCATGTCTTGGTGACCTGCTTCTGTTCATTTAGAGGCAATTAAATCAATCTTGTTCCAGCTCTGCTATAAAAAGAGCCATGTGAATGTGTCCAGAGTGACAGGTCATGACAAGCTCCGAAGATTGATTATAGGGAGGACCTCCATCTCACCAGAAAGAAAAATACAGGCAGCCTTATAATTTCAAAATATATATATGCATTTATTGTCCAGAGAGCACTCACTCATCAGGCTCAGATGCTGCCTTGGGACTGGTATAATTAGCAGGATATTTACAGGACAGCCAAACACAGCCAGAACATGAACACTGGAGTTCCTTATAAAGGTTAATGGCTACCACGGTTAAATATCCAAAGCCCTGGTACCTAGAATATAACTACAAATGTCCTCAGTCACACCACACTGTCCAATGCATAACTATAATGGAGGGATTCCATCCACATAAGCCACATTCACAAAACAAAAAGCCCTAGCACTTATTGGTGGGTAGCCCCTGAAGCAGAAGGGGCGTCTTAGATCCTTAACATGTTATCTAATCAATGTAGTAGAAGCACCACCGTGCAACAGTAAGTTCTCCTAACTCAACAGCTGGTTCTCCAGCACCAGTCAGATCTAGCTAGATATTCTTAAGAGCTGATACTTTAGAACATATTACATTGCCTTAACCTGAACATGAAACCAAAAATATCCAATCAACGCTGCAAAAGTATACTTGATGCAGAGCTCATGAAGCTAAGAACATTGTTCCTGATGCCTGCAACAGTAACTACAGTAATAACAATAGTTACAAGAATAAAAAAATAAACAGAAAAAACAGACAACCAGGAAGAGGTTACACGCTAGTTGGGAAATTTTATGTTCAATGCGCTACAGATAAGTAATCTGAAAATGTATAATTAAAATATCTTAAAAACGGCAGTATATCTGACTGTGGGTCTTCAGGGACTCCAGCGTAGAGATATTATACCGTCCACGTTTCTTTTAAAAGTGTGTTTGCCAGTTTTATAAATAATTCTAAATGTTCTAAGCCATGGGCAAAGATTGATTACTGAGTGACATAAGGACAGCAGATAAACCCTGAAAGAATTTTGGGAAATCATACCAAAGTATATCTGGAAGGGGTAAGTGAAACGATCTTTACGTCAATAGCTTATTAAACTTTTAATCCAGTATAGTATGTGCGTGCTGCTTAGATTCTACTTCATTTATGTCCAATAGATAAGTCTACTTTAAGAGCTGGTGCGCACAAAACATTAACAAACATATGAGTTTGCACTAAAATTATCCATCTTTTCTGCTTGAGGTTTATGTTTAACCCCTTCCGGACCGCCGATTACATACTGCGTCTTCACTTGAAGACCGCAGTATGTTTTTAAATATTTAAATTCCGTGATCGTGATTCGCTGGAAAGCGATCACGTGCACGGAATTGAGGGGGGGTGGCTGCTACTGATCGCTGGGAACACCCAGCGGTTAGTAGCAGCCGCCCCTCGCGATCCCAGCGTTCAAAGCGACGCTGGATCGCGTAAAGGCTGTGACGTACCTGGTACG
>VKOC01000003.1:36323499-36369685 GCA_009364415.1 Spea multiplicata | reverse complement strand
TATATACATATATATTTATAATTATAATGTTATACACGCACTTATCCAGCCCCAGATGGGTGAGTTCAATTAGCACTATGATGGGCAGTCCTTTGGCAGATAAGGCTTTCAGGTAATGCTGAATATACAAGAAGCATATGTCTATATATCACTACTAGTCATGTCCTCATCAAATGAAAAATGGTAGTGTTTTCATGTCGTCAACCACCATGTAAATACCAGCTGTAATTATCCCTAAGCTTCCCGTGGCCAGCTTGTAATGTTCTGGTCAGTCTGTTCCCCTGCAATTGCCTTGGACATTATGCTAGAATTCCTCAGCCCAAATCTGCTAAATCGAAGAATGGTTAAATGCGTATTTCTCCTAACTACTTCATAGTTGTGTCTAAATTTGGTAATGTACAAAGACAGTACAAAGAATTTATGAATTAAGTAAATTATAAAAATGTTCTTTTTAGTGTGTATTTGTATGTTTGCTGTGTGCTTTAGAGAGATTGGGTTCATATGGCTGAGGCAATATCCACGGCTTTCTAGGTCAAAGATCTGGTTCGAATCAATATCTATCCGGTATGATGTTACGGATTATGGTTGTATAAATTATTAGTTCCATAAATCTCCTTATTTCCCATCATACAACCTTTCCCCCGTGGGTACTGGATTTTTTTGGTCATTAAATACACAGAAGTTGTACATGCTTCTTTTTCCTGTATATAGCCCTGGTTTCATGTATGTTATATGTATTGTGCCTGACTGGATATACATTTCTCCTGATAAAACATTCTGAACTTTGCAATGTATACATTTATATGTATACATACAGTGAGTATGTCCTGAAATGTTTATATATCATATAAACATGTCATCAGTCCCTCATCTGCTCTCATAAGTTGTAGGTTTGAACGTAAGCCAATAAGGGCAGGAGACAGCAGGGCTTTTAACTCAGTACATACAATGCTGACAGCTGGGAAGATGCCAAGTGATATCAGAAACTCAGATACAAACAAAAGAAAACATTTTACATCTTAAATGACATTAACGTAACACTAGTACTGCCAGGTTGACCTACAGAGCATTGTCAGTATTTGCGTTTGTGTGTATTATACGCACAACAGAAACACGGCATTTATTTTGCATTATTTGTTATTTTGTACATTTTTCAGTTTGATAGTGTAACTTCTACATGGATGCCTTATTCAGTGGTGTCGGTTCCAGCCCTTAATTTAGATAAGTATTTAATTAGAATGTGGTCAAATAATGAGGAGGTCCATATGTGTCCTACCAGGAAATTAGTATTTTTACACTGCACTGATATTACTAGTAACTTACTATGGTCCATCTCACGGACATCCTTAGTCCAGGGTGGTAGAGGCAAAACCACAGTCTACAACCGATAAATAGTTAGTAAGGCAGAAAGAGTCATAGGTCCATTGTGTCCCACCAATCCAAGATATCTCTAATGGGATGAATACAGATGCTTTCATGTGCAGCCATAATAATCCTTGGATCAATATGAGGAAGACCTCTTATGATTGAGTGTAGATCATTTTCTGAAATAACATTTAATAACCAAGTTACACAGAAAACATTAAATATAAAATTAAATACCATGATTTCTAATCAGTGATATGATAGATATGATCACTAACCAGGCAGCAATATGAATACACAGTCATGTAAAGATGTATAACTTTCCCTCATATTTGTAACATGACTAGGCCTTATGTCATGCAGGGTGTCCGGAAGTGCCTACCAGTAGGATTCACTGACAATGGGGATCTAATCACTAAAGAGCGGATTGACAGGAGAGTTGTGTGGATTCATTATGAAGGGCCAACACTGGCAAGTTGCTCCAGCAAGAAGTTCTAATCTTGCATAATGCATAATTAAATGTGTGACAAACTTATCACATCATACCTTGCCTGACACTCACATGAAAATAAAATGCCTGGTGCTGGGTAGCAATTGTGTGAATTTCTACTAAGAGAAAATGAAAAGGCCTGGACAGATGTCCCAAGTCCTAGATTGCACCCCCACCCTTTTATGAGCCATGCAACTATGTATCTACTAAAGATGTTACGATGTATTCTTGGTCCCTACGGTTGTGTTGTTCCCTGGATAGACTAACTACACACATCAGGACGTGGCTCTGTGTTTGTTGCATCTGATCATTTGCTATTACAACCTGCTTTTGTTTCTTCTATTACAGAAAGGTGTGTCAGCAGAAGAGCTCAGATACCCAACTCCTGTCAGTCCAAGTCACTGACACATGGGAAAGCTGAGTGTCTTTATGGCTTGGAAATTACAGCCTGTTCTCACTTCAAAGGCTCAGGAACAAGGGCTCTTCCCTTTGATAAATGACAGAATTGTTTTACTGATTTATGACACTGACATTTAATCAACAGAAACAGGCTGTTTTTCTCTGATTCCTCTCAGTTTTATCCCCCCTGGGCTATTTAACAGCACAGAGTGAGTGGTGACATCTGTTTAACTTAGTGAGACATCTAACTTATTAAACTGTCAAGTCAATGTTTTGAGGCTCAGCCAACCTGTCATATAAGAAGCCAGAGGGAGGGAATGAACAAGGAGTGGCTTTTTGGGTTTATTTTAACCCCATGACTACCTTTTAGGAAGTGCTGGTACCATTAAATAGATGTTCATTCCTGTTTATCTTTAGTCCGGACTCCATACTTATTTCGCTCATCATCTTTTGAGGACATCCCTGCTTTTTCACAGGTGTTCCACGTTGTGCCATCAAATAGATCGCTATATAAATAAGTATATATAGACTTTGAAATCTGCAGTAGTTTGTCTTCTTTGGAACACGCATTGAAGTTTTTTCTCTGAAGTTTAAAAGATGGATGCAGAAAGTTTATTGTACAGGCTGTGTTACCCCCTATGCCTGACCATTACCATAGGTAGGAATGTAGATAAATATTACGCAGAACATAGCGTGGTTAATATAAACAGTACAGAGGGCATCTGTTTGCTCTGGTGGGAGTCGTATAACCACAGAATGTTCCATAGAAACTCAGATGTGACAGCAGATAGGAACGTGTCGGCCCACCCAGTTTGCCCCTTTTATTTGCTGCTGAAACTATACAGTTTAATCAGGTTTTATTAGATCCTTTCCCCTGCGTGGACATCTCTATAATTCTCTCTGACAGCCATGTTGTAACTTCCAATATGTAACATATTCTCCTCTAGCAAAGCTAAGACATGGATTCTAGCCGCTCTCTTCGTTCAGGAAAACACTGCGCTCTTTGTCGCTGATTCCTTTAAACTCCCTGAAACTAGATATGAAAAATAAGTGTGAGTGAATAGCAATCACTGAAACTCATAAAGTCCATCTGTTCTAAGTCTCGCAATGTGAGGATAGATAAAATAAAGCTTAGTGAAGCAGTCTGCTTTCCTATGGAGGCTGAGCAATGATAGTGGTTTCGGGATTCCCCGCAGCACTCAGGTTGTCAGCAGCCACTCCGGGGCCCTGTTCCGATGACAGTGAGGTGCGAGAGTCTGGTCTTGCCCCAGCTCAGGGCCTGAGATCCGGTGACAGGAATGTGCGGGAGGCGGCGTTTTCCTTGGGACCTGACACTCTGGCCTTGTCACATCCCTATCCGATTCCTTCGGGGAAGGCCAAGTGGTTTCACCTCCAAATACCTTGTCACTCATCTGAGCTCTCTGGGCGTAATTCAACCCTCTTGCCCTCCCATCTCGTACCCTCTAAAACTCTGTGTACAGATCCTCAACTAACCCTTCAGTGCATGCAATTTAAATCCCCATTCAGCTGTCTATAATCTGGTCAGTCTGATCTCTGTCACTTCAGTTTATTAATAGTTTTTGTTTTATTAAACACTTACTAACCTGTTAAGTTGAAAACAGCCTCTGTTATCCTTTTGACTTCCTACTTTATATCAGACTCTGGAACTTTCAATATCTATTTTTTTATTAAACATGACTGTACATGGGTAACAACTGATATTTTTGATTGTTTTTAATGGCCGTCAGACTCCTGTTCCTGACCAGCCACAGGCAGACATGAGTTTCTAAATAATTAGCTTATTGTGCAGAGGTACTCACAGTTTTTGTTTGAAGAACATGTTAATTAGGGAAACACATTTATCTTTGAGCCTGTCCTAGGCCTGACCCAGGTCAACTCACCCAGCTGCTCCCTGGTCTATCTCTTAAGAATGTGTAGCACTCGATACATGGCATAGTCCTCCATAGCATGAATCGGCTGGTTGGGGAGATGGGAGGTGTCAGTAACCCATGTGCCCCTAGGTTTGTGGCACTCTAGGCTAGAATGGGCTGTTGGAGAAATGCTAGACCTTTTCTACCAGGATTTTCCTGACATACATTCAAGATATCCGATACATCTGTCAAGCCCAGTACTTTACAGTAGAAAACACAGTACCTAGTATTGGTACACTGGTAGCCGGCGGCTGTTTGCAATTCTTTAACATACAGAAAACATTATTGAATTGGTCCCTTGATCTTTTGAAATATCATTTTTGAATTAAAGAAATACAGTTAAATGCCATAATATGCTGCAGCACCGGACACACAAGACATAACATGTAGTGTATCACATAACAATTTGGACTTACTGTCACAATAAGTGAGAAGGGTCCTGCTCAAACAAGCTAGATACATATAGAGAGAGAGTTGGTGTGATATGCGTGTATGTATATACACGCATACATTAGCTCTAGTCTCGTTTAAACCCTTTATCTCTGGTTCTAAGGTTCTTTTTTGCCATAATATTAAACACGTTCTGCTTGTTCCACCCCCCTTGCTGATGAAGAGAAAAAGCAGGCAGCTTTGGAATACAGAGCCCACTCCCAGACCAGCCTGGGGTCTGTGTTTCAGATGTAAAACATTCCCAGGACTTGGTTAGATCCCTCAATAGGCTGCCATTGTTTGAAGTTTCCATTAAAGGCAAAGGCTTCCCACAAGGGTGTATCCAGAGCAGGACTTGAAAGGAAGCTGTCTCCCCCTTCTATGTTATACTAATTGCCTGGTTTCACCTTTATTTGTTGTCTTTAGGACTTTATGAGGGTCCCAGCAGGAGGCCTTGCACACTGTACTGTATGACTCTTTCATTGAATGCAGCAGGCAGGAACTTCATTGAAGTATTCTCAAAATTGCTCTGGGCTACTGGAAATAACAAGGTGATTCTTAACATTGACATTTTGTGGCTAAGAGAAAAATGGCCTGGCTTGTGGTGAAGTGCATGCCGAGAAAAAATGCGGAGTGGAAATGCACAGTGCTGCTGACAGAGATTATTATTTATTGGAGGTTATGGAAATAGTAAATTATGGTTCATTCACTGACACAAATACTTTTACCTGGAAATGGAAACAGGCCTTCTCAGAAAATAGATCTTTTTGAGTTTAGGTGAACTGGCCAGCTAAACATGTTTAAAATGAGTAAGCGATCCCATTAAATCTTATACACATATTCTTATTATGAATAGCATGAGAAATTCTCCCGTTAGAGCAGTAATCTTCACTGCTAATAAATCATTTTCGTCTTTCATGGCACCACCTAAATGTTTTTCTTCAGGATGTCCCTCTTTGCTAGAAGATCAGAATGTTTGCTGGGTATCAGTGTTCTCCAGGTATAGGTAGTTACATTCTTTGTGGTGAACATTTCTGTAGATGTCCTATAAGGAACACAATGCATTAGCTCTTATGAACACATTTTGTCGATTCCCTGTTTCTCCCATAATATCTCGCATTTCCTGAATCTTATATTGTGAAGGATACCCTTAAACAGACGTAAGAAAGGTTGCCTATTAATTGTCTGGTATTTTTGGGTTCTTAATGATGTCTGTGATATATTTTAAAATTACTTACAATAACTAATGCCTGCTTTACAGTTTTTTTCCGAAACCCTGTTTGTAAATGGGGTCATCTTTTCACTTATAGAGGTCAGGGGCAAGCCCCATACCCTCGAGCTCAATGTACCTGACTGGATGTGGTGGTCTGGGCAGCTACTGGAACAGACCTCTCCACGGACGTTTCCTCCATTGCCTGTGGCTTTCCAACAGCAGGAGGTGCACAGGACTCAAGAGGGGAACAGTTAGGAGAGGTCATCGCTAGCAGGTCCTCAGACCTCCACCAGACAATGGAGACTATTGAGGGGACACAAGAACAGCTACTATGGGCCCTAAATTAATCCTGGATCCAGAATAGCTGCCCCTATTCACTCTTATCACTCTACAGTATATCAAAATAATAATGTTATAAATATTATATAATAATAATGTATAGTATTTACATACAATAAAATAAAATCCACCTGCCATATACTGTAGAATCCAAAATATTCTATTGATTCAGATTTATGCACTCATTAGTTTGTTTAGATTATTTTCTGGTTGGATGCTTTCATGTGAATTGTCTACAGGTTCCTAAGAAGTGGGACAGCTATTATATGTTCTTACCCTTTCTTCTTTGCTTTCATGGGATATGGTGAACTGGGAGATGATGTTTAATATTAAAGTAGCCCATACTAAATAAAGCTTTTTGGTCTCTTTATGTTTTCTTTCTTTTGTTGATCCAAGGCAGTTTCTTAACTGAAAAGTAAAATATTCTATTGATTTAAGCCGATTGCTTTTCATATATTACTACTATAGTTTCAACACTCACATATAATACCCTATTATTATCACATCATTGTTTAACAGATGTTATGGCCAATAATAATTCATAAATATCAAGCATGTATTGCTACTTCTTGACATATATATATATATATCTATAAATCACCTGCTCATATTTTGGACATTAAGGACTATATGTTACCAACTGCTAACACACAGACAGCAATAATATGTTACTTTCACATAACTTCCAGAATCTCCTCACACTGGAGAGGCATACAATCTTTTCCCCACTCTGAAAAAAACACATATACGAGCCCACTTTATTCCATCTAAACATGTTATATATTTTTAATATATCGCTACTTTTGAGAAATGTGGCCAGTAGAGGTGGTGGCGTTCGCTGTCTTATGTGTCTCATGTTATATAACAAGCTTAAATATGAAGTCATCTCTGTAGAAATCCCAAGCTTTTCATTAAGAAAACTCTTTTATTTTTGGATTGTTCACGCTATTTCCATAAATGCTCTCCCAAGAGCATCTGATCGTGCAAACCTACTATCTACATACACAGACGCGGTAGAAGTATGGTCACAGAATTGCTTTTCACTAGCCCATTTATAATGTGAGCCAGGGATTTCACCATATGTACACACACACAAACTTTAGGAGGCTGATAGATTTAAGAGCCTCTGAAAAAAAGATGCCATGGCAGATTTATAACAAGCAACAGTAAGAAATGGCCCACCCAGGATATGGTGCCTGGCTGAAATTTTCTGGAGTCTGAAAATGAGCAATTTACAGCTGAACTATATGTACCTGCGCCTCTAATAGGGCTATGAAAATGTTTGTGGGGTAACATTTTACAAGGTAAATCATTTGTGGCAGGATGGTTTAACTGTTCTGCTGCTGGGAAGATGTGAACAAATAAAAGGGAATGGAATAAATATCCTAATGAGAGTCTTTTTCTAATACAGCTGATCCTGTTTATAGGGTCATAGAGCATTTTATGGCTTCTGAAAAGGCATTTTATGTTGCTGCTTAAAAACCCATATGGGTCCTGTATAATTGTATATAGTGTAGTCATTGTGGACGTCCCTGGTTGCTTTGCAGGATGTTGTGTGTAAACTTTAACCTTGAAGTAACTTTAGTCACGCAGTAAAACACCCAGGTTGTCCATCATGACTGTCAGCCTTCAGGGGAAAAACACAGTGTATATATTTTGTTTACTAAGTACATTATGATTTTAATAGTAATGCGTATCTTCCATATGTCCCTGTTTAGGACAGAAAGTCCCTCTTTGAGAACCAAATCCATATTTTCTCCCATGAAATCCCTATTTTCTGGTGGCTCAGAGTGTTTAGTGGGTATGAGTGTAGCACAATGTTCTACAGCCCCAAAAGCCACAGTAAGTGGTGTATATAAGCAGAAAATTAGTTTATTCTAGAGATAGTACATATATACTTGGCGCCCCCTCCGCGCCGACCTCCTAACATAATATCCAGATGCCCCACTTTTAAAGGAAGCACAGTGCGTAGAGAAGCTATGGAGGACTGTGCCAGTTGGGGAGATCAGTCATGTTCCTTTTGGCGGGGCAGAGGGGCTGCTACCCCAGGCCGTATTAGGCCTAGGCCAGAATATTGCATTCCTCCTAGCCATACTTCTAACCCCCTAAAACAAAATTGTCCCTCCTTGGCCATTGTTGAATGGTTTGTTAATGTGGAATCATGTTCTTTTTTGAGGAATGAACTGAGTGCACAAAATACGACGACAGTGGATGTTTATGTAAAATAATATGTCTTCTGGGGATAAAAGGACAGGAACAGTATGAGAGGGAGCTTGAGGGAACCTTTCAAGAGCAGGGAACAGGGATACTAGAAATTTACAGCATTGGGGCATAACACAAAATGCTGGCCCTATCCCCACAGGTTGTGTCGAGGACCCCATTTAAATGTTTGTAGCCTTGAAACACATTGTTGCAAACATCAGGCAGCACCCGACCCTAATACGTCACTTCCCAAGAAGTGACTTATTACGGGAAGTCTGATCTTACAATAAAACATTTATTATTAGGTTTTTGTTAAGTGAACGATTCTGACGCTATCAAATGCAGCATGAAAGAGAAAGTGTAATCAGCTATTTCCTTTAATTTACAAGTTTCAAACAGTTGAGCAACATAATTGATTAAGAGTTCTATAAATCACCTAGAATAATATAACTGACAGTGTGCATTCACAGCTGAACTAACCACTTGTGTTTGTTTAAGGAAAACCATAGTTAAATGGTAGATTGCGTGATGGATTATTGGCCCTAATTTCCTAAAGGCAGAGAACAATGACTAATACCTTTGGATTTTTTAAAGTGGAAGTAGAATTCTAATTTACAATACTATGTAAGAAAGAACTCTAAGTAAAATAAGCTAATGGAGGTAGACTACTCTCCTATGTGTGGAATTAGGGGGGATATTGCAGAGATTTCATTTACTTACATTTAATTATGTCATTTCAAAAGAGGCTAACATTGAAATGGGAAAATTCTTCACAGTTTTCATTTGTATTATTTTCATTGATGTACTATATGTATATTTAAGATAGAACATTATTTCCATGACCTTAAAAAAAATCATAAATAATCACATGGGGTGTCTGTGATCTAGTCCTATGTACCAAGTGAGGGGCTATATGTATTTTAGGGCATATGGCCCTCTATTCCTGAGGTTACTAGGCGGACATAAATGTTATTACTAAGCCCTGTGCAAATTAAACTATGTAATAAATAAATAATAACACAGGTGTTGTGCTGTATACCATATTTAATGTTCTCATGGCAAAACAATGCATGGTTAAGTAATTTGCCGATTCTCATAGGGTACTGGAAGATAAACCACATCAGCTTGCCTCTGCCTCAGTACTCATGGGGCTTTTACAGTTTTGAGAGTTCTTGCTGCTGTTCTATAGCAGCTGTCTGTTGGCTTTGTGTTTCATGTACAAAAATTCCAGAAAGACACTATATATTTCCATAATGCTTCATTGTTTAAAGTGCAGCTCTATGGTTTCTAAGGTATTCTCTGTTGGTGACTCTCTGCTTATTAGTAGAGTAGGGCAAGTCAACATGGGCTTGATAGTGAAAACCAGGCAGTACCCTGCTTGTCTGGAGTGAAGGAGCCCAAACCAGAGTTTGGTGGCCAACAATACCTACTCGTCCTCTCTTTTGGGGTTCCTGCATGTCCATGAGGACTCTGGGATCTGGAGGGGGAGCATGGCACCACTTGCATGAAGTGTCTGCGAGCCTGCAGCAGAAAACCCTCAATGTATGCATTTCATAGGAAACAGACTTAAAGCAGGAGGTTTAGCCATCAAACGGGGAGAAAAAAAACATTTTAATATACATAAAACTGTTTGGCAGTTTATTTAAGGAAGAAAAGCATTACTCCCACTGTAAGCTAGATGAGAGTTCGAAACAACTACCTAGGGAGCAATCATCCAGTTTTGTCTTGACTCCATTAATATCATTATCCACATACATATTCTAGAAGTTTTTAATTTTACCACAGCAAAAAAATATATTTTGGGGTAATCTAGTATATCATATGTTAATTAGTTTTTTGTTTTGTTATTTTTGAGCAATGATTTTAATTACCACTATTTCTCAACAGTCAAATTAATACAATTTCTGCTAATCAACACAAACCACAGCTGGGTTTAGGAAGGGGAAGTGTGCCGACAGGGTCAAAAATATCTTTCAACAACGTGTGTTATATCATCTGACATATTAATCCGAGCTGCCAGAAGCAATAGCCACGAGTCACGTGTGTGCTGTGTCCTTAAATAGAGTCTAATGTTTCATGAACTCTGGAGAAAGAGCATGGGGTGTTTGATGCTTTCTTGGAATATAATCCCATTCCATAGATAAAAAACAGATTTTTATTAGAGAGCCCAGTAAAAGGGCTTTAAGGATAAATTCCACCCAGCAGCGACACATGCATAAACTAACATTTACATTGGTTTACAAGGTCTTTTATGTTATAAATTACTTACTCAGATATGCAAAAACAATCAGTTTTATTACTAATTAATGTTATATTTTATATAACGCAAACAGTTTCTGCAATGCTGTTCAATGAGGGTATAATGGCCTTAAGTAACTTAAGTAGATCATAACCAGTAACCAGTGGTGGAGCCCACAATGCATTAAGTATAATTTAGGATTTAAATGAAGTACCGAACCACCAGAGGCAGAGAATAATTAGGCAGTTTCAGTAGGTCAGGGCAGGCGGCAATCAACAAACTCAGTAAACAAGACAACAGTCAGGGTCACAGGCAAAATACAAAAGAGAAGCCAAGGTCAAACATAGGAGAGAATGAGAAATCAGGGGCACCTAAATGGCACCAAGAACCAACTGGTAGGTCGTACAGGAAAAACTGTTAGTAAACTAGGGCATGGGTATGCATCTAACATGCTGCATGTAGTGGACAACACACGTAAACTGATGCCAAGGTGGCACAAGGGAGTGCTGGCACACAATTCATACATACAGGAAGCACTTTGCTCTGCTGAGTACATATGATGTGGCATTGTGGTCTGCAAACCAAAAAAATGGAATATACAGTGGTTTTTGTATTTATGTCAATTATTTCACATAGTAAAACAAAGGCAAGGATGCACAGAAAATTTAAGTACTGATATATTCAAAACCTACACCATAGTGACATGAACACAATGTATACATATATCAATGACTGGAATACGTGTGTGTTATTTTACAACACGCTTGTGTTTCTTGCAAGAGCATTCGATTCTTGGTGAAATCATGGTTCTTTCTTCAAACATGATGCAGGACAGAACTTTCTCAGGAGTTAAGGCTCATGATGTATTGACTGTAGCAAGGCCACAATAAACCCCTTTAAACCTTCAGGGGAAGATGCCGGCTCTTTTTCTTTATTTCCCAGATCTTTGGCTAGGCCAGAAAAAGCAGATGACGGGCGGACAGGATGTGCTTTTGTTATTAGCAGCTTTCTTGAAAGCAAGAATGCAAAAAATTCACATGATGGTGGGAATAGAGCTATGTGGCAGGAAATGTCCACGAGTCCTACTCTGTTACAAAGTATCTGGAAATGTCAGGATCTCAATGTTTGGAGAACATTTTGCAAGACAATCCCAAGATCAGAGCATTACTGAGCTGTAGTATGTCTACACATGGCCCTCATGTTGAACAGTGTTAGGGTGGTTTGCTCTTCATAAGAAGTACGTAACTGATAGTGGTGATTGCAGCTGTCTTTACTATTATAATGAAGAAAGTTGCACAGCTCAATAGGCTCAATCCATTTTAAATGCTTTCTATTGAGATTTCTTTCACCCTCTATTTCCCTAGTCTTCCTCTAACCCGCTCTATTATCTTCTATGCCTCTCCACTGTAGAGACAATAGAGAATACAAAATTAACAGTAACATTAAAACAAGCAATATACAAATGAACAATAATGTGGATACATGTCAGTCATACTGGTGCAGAAGGAGATGAGGGTCCTGTTCCTGCAAGCTTTTAATCTATTAGGAGATTAATGATATGTCATATATGAGCATCCCAACTAGTTCCCTTCTCACAGGTATAACAACTGTTAAGGAATCTGATGGTGCTCTATTAATCAATTCTAATGACTTAACAGAAGTGACTCTCACCTGAAAATCTTCTGGTTAGTTAGGATAAACTTGCATTTGGCAAGAGTGCTTGTTGTACATGTACAGTTGTTCTTTATAAGTCATATTCTGTTGAATAGTGGAAATATGAAAAAAATACATAACTGTTTAATGCAATGCAAATGTACGGCCTTGGCCTATGGAAATTTTGGAAGGTATGTTCTATGGATGAGTGATTTCAACTTAGGGCAGACTCAATCTGATGTGTTCCTATTTCAACCTTGAGTTGGGCAGGTGACCCAAGCTGTTCACATAATGGTTTATGTTCTTAATTAAGCCTCTGTGTCAGTCCCTTTGCACTCCTTACAGTCATCATAAACACACTGCTGGCTTTCTGTACATGGGAGAGGCTGTAAGACATTGTCTGAGCCCTAAGCTGTTGTTTGTAAAGTAAACACAGATGTCTACTCGTAGATCATTTGGTAGTTAGCTAGATGTTCCACTGACCCTCTGACACAAATATTCCATTTGCTGGTCAAAGAGCAGTACTTTTTGGGATTACCCTGCAACCTTGCTTTTTACATTTATAGCCCATGAAAATCCACAGATAGAATTACTCTATATTCTTTTACGGCAAAATGGGTTCTAGAAGGACCTAGCTTTTTTGTACTTTACAATGTCTTGTGGTAGAAGTCAGAGGATAATACTTAACATAAGGTGATTGACCCTTGGAATTTCCCTGGACCAGTCCTGCCAAACTTTAGTATAATAAACACCAGTTCAGTGTACTTTTACTTTAAGGCATATGATCACAGACTTGGTCTTTAATCCCTATTTGTTTCATATCTGTATTATCATAGATCAGATTGAGCTATATTACAGCGCTATGGAATTTGATGGCGCTATATAAAACAATAAATAATAATAATAGTATGTAAATTACATTGGCCCAGCAGTACACCATGCAAAGTAGTGTTTGTTTACTAAATAGCTGCATTGAAATGGACAATTTCTTTCCAAAACATTAACCATGCATGACGTAGGCCTAAGTATTTTCTGCTAAAATTAGATTTTCATGAGAACGCATATGAGAACCCATTCCTCTTTTAATGTATCAACACCTTTATTATACTACAGCTACTCTTGAATAGACTACAATGAATGTGCACTGATGATTCAACAGCAGGGCTGATCTTGATGGACATTTTTCAACCTAAATTACTGTGGTAGTAGGTCTTATGGTGGAGAAATAACCATGCATGGGTTAAGAATTTCATGCGTCCTTCTCCTGTCTCATTGAGACTCAGCTTCAGCCTTGATTAAGTAAAAGTCTGCTGAAAGATCATATCATTTTTGCTTGCAAGGCTTTGTGGGAGGAAAATTTTTAAGTATCACATTTATCAAACAGACCCACTCACAGGAGAGCGGTTGTGTGTTAGGGAGAAAGAAGAGCGAATCGGAGAGACAAGATATAAAGACTCATGGAAAAGAAGACACAGCAGCCTAAATTTCACATTCTGTCCTTTATCCTTTGTGTTCTATATCCTAGTTTATCTATTTCTCCTTTAGTCCTTTGATTCCTTTGTATCTTTCTTTTCTACAAACTGCCTTCACTTTCCCCCTTTTTTAACCAACAGAAAAAAACATCTGGTCTCACTTACAAGTCAGATCTCAAAACTCCCAAAGGCAGAATATATTCCCCTCCTGCCTCTAAATCAGACCCAAGCAGTTGTAAATCACACAGCAGGCTTATTTATTAGACATAGTTTTGGGCCACTTCAAGCATGGAAAATAAATTTAACCAAAGAGTTCTGAAGCAATTTTCTCTCACATCTCTGTGGGATTATACTGGGAGAAGAGCAGTGGGGGCTCT
Organism: Spea multiplicata; assembly: GCA_009364415.1. Lineage (NCBI taxonomy): Eukaryota > Metazoa > Chordata > Amphibia > Anura > Pelobatidae > Spea > Spea multiplicata. Next base: position 36,355,576 of record VKOC01000003.1, on the reverse strand, counting down.
GGAGATCCCAGCCAAACTCAAAGACTGATCGGAGGTCAAGGAGGCAAAGAAATTATGGGAGACAGTCTTCAAAAGACCCCCAGTGCACCCTAAATCAAAACACTAAACCACTGTCACTTCAAGAGATCTGCTTGAGTGGGATTTTGTTTGGCAGGATTGGGGAACGGTTAATCATACTCAGTCTTCAGTGGGAAGTGGTGTTCAAGCATATTACATTTTCCATCATATCCCTTTAACACTGGAGGAGCCTGCAATGAATCCTGGGCAACTTTGTGCATCCTCAAATGGACTTTTTGTCAGTCAACTTTAGGCAAAGTGAGAACCTTCTACAGGTTGCCCATCAGATTGAGTGGAAGATAAGGACAAAGAACCCTGCTTCATGTACAGTATATTAATTTGTGATAATGCAAACATTCTAATTTATAAATGTTATTAGAAAGATGTGGAGTATATCTTTACCATTTCTTATATGGTACTAACACAAGCTATCATGCTATAATAATGAACCTGGAACATTTGTAAATTACATAACTAATACACCCTTACTCTTTATAAGAACTTCTGGACAAGGCTAAAGTGAGAAATCTACCCCGGTACAATATCACAGTAACAGAGCAGTCAAGGGCCACAACCATTTGTAGTGAGTAATAGAACGGGGGTAATTCAAGATGAAGTATCAAACAGGTATAGTCCCAAAGCAACGTAAAACACAGTTTGGAGGTCAGGGATGAAGCATAAGGTCAGGAAGCCAAGGGAATCAACAAAGATACACAGAAGAAGTTGGGATAAGAGAAGGTACAGCATGCATGATTGAGAACAAGAAGCCAGAACACCGGAGCAACAATGAGTTTATGGGTTTTCATAGAAAGAAGCAGCATTATGGCATACTTTTTAGTAAAAGGTGACTTCTGTCTGAGTCCGAAATTCCCTATTTAGTGTTGGTCAACTTTAATAACATTAAGGGTAATTCTAGTCATCAAGGTACCCTTCTTCAGGTCATAAGCCTTCTAAAAAAAATCAAGTCTTGCAGATTAATTTAATAACTACATATCCATTTTGATACATACTCAAAAACATATTCTCAAATTCTAAGCATGAATGATGAAAAATTCGGAATGTGCTATTTCTGGCAACAGACGCCTTAAGATAATGCATCTCAAATGATAGTCGTGTGTTGAAATGTCCTGACATGCTGTCATAACATCAAAGGCTTAATAGTCATTATGGCTAAAGCATCAGAGTCACCTATTCTGTGGCAAGCTGTATCCAAATATTATCTCAATGTATATGTGATCTGCTTCTATATGAATCCATGGGAAACATTTTACTAGCTATGGAAATAGCTATGGAATAAGTTAAAGAGCTGCCTAGGTCGAATGAGAGCTGTTAATGTCTGGATATTTATTATTGAAATGTTATCACACTTCAAGCATCATAAACAGAATTCAACATCAATCAACCCCATCATTCAGGAGAATTCAGGTGAACCCCCTTCTCACGCTCTTCCAGAATGCCTTTTTTCATATTGTAATGCCCTTTTCGAGTGTGCCAATTTCCAGCAACAGCCATACTGTATTGTTCCAATGTGATAGTTCTTTAACAATAATGTCTTATCTTCATATATCTTGATGTTATAAATATGCCTGTTTTGAACTTTGTAATATATAACTTAATTATACTTTGGAAATATATTAAGAAATGTGATGACATATATATATATATAATAATAATAATAACCTTGCATTTTGTACATCATAATCTAGAATTAATATAGGGAAACTGGCATAGGACATGTAGTACCAATGGAGGATAAGGAGAAAATGTGCCCCAATAATTTGTAGGCTTTGAAAAATGCAGCATTGAGGTTTTTCTTGAGCTTTAGAGGAAGAGTGCTAAATGAGAAGGAAAATGCACAACTGAAATGCGGTGTATGCAGACATATTTTTGTACATATACACGTCCATGCAAAAAGTGACAGGGGCACCCTCACAATATATAGCTGGTTGTGCTGATGTTGGATCAATCAGGGTCTGGTACATCAAAAGAGGGAAGTATAAATCAGCTAAAATCTTCTCCCCTTCAATCGATAGGGACATGAGCAAGGGCTCATTTTGTGTGGTTTGCAGAGTAGAGCCAGTTGTCGTCTTTTGGCCTTTACTCAGTATATGCCACTCCAAGGTACCCTAACTGCCCTCTACATAGCAAAATTAATGTCCTAAACGGACACAAATATATACTGATGCACAAGTAACAAATTCAGATACATTAACAGATACAAAGTAAACAGACACTGATACAGAAAAAAATACGCAGTCTGTACTGGGTTGCTTGCCACTCATAAAGAGTTAATCCTGGAATTAAAGAGATTTGAGGGTCAGACTTATTATAATGAAAAGAATTCTTGGTATTTGAAAGAAATTTTATTTTCTTGCCTTTGAACTCCCCTCCTTCCTTGTCAAACTTAGGCTAATTGGAAGTGATTGGGCCTGACAGAAAGCATTATAAGTCAATGCATTGAAATGTCAGTTATCGGAGCCTCCAATAAGGGCACCTCAGGAGCCAAACCACACACAAGAACTCTGATAACTGGTTATTGTATGGCACCGAGCGCAGCGGGAAGGGCGGCCTGCTTATAGAACACAGATGAGGATTTAAAGAATGTATTGTTCATTTCAGCTCTAAATAGTGCAGTGAGGTGTGAAAAGACTTCTAAACTGTTGCACATTCATTTTCTGGTTTTATATCTGAGAATCCTTAGGGTTTGCATGTGACTTGCATGTTTGTACACCAACTGAGGGTTTAGGGTAAAAGAGCAAATTCTGGAGCAGATTCTGTCATATTCAATTATATCTGGGCATCGCAAGTGGTGGTTTTCTCGTTGGTCAATAACAAGTTTGAATGTAGGTGACTTTCATAAGTAAAGTTACTATAGAACCATTTGGCGAGTCACTACAAAAGATGCTTTGTAATGGTCTAATATTTAATCCGTATCAGGGTCAGCTCACCAATGTTCTCAGCTTGTGATATCTTGTGATATATGTATATTATGTGATATGATATATATAAAGACTTGGCTTCAGCAAATGCAATTTACATAAGAGGAGTAACTTGGTAGGTGCTTAGGAGAGCTGTCCTTATTTTCCTGATTTATGAAAGTTATTTGAAAGTGAGCAATATGAATTATAGTACATTTTTATTACATTGTATTACATTATGCTTTTATTGTCTCTAATATCAGGTAGTAAACTCTTTTGGCTTCAGGTATAAGAAGGCAGTGTGCCAGAACCACTAATGCTGTTCAGTCATTTTGTGTACTATCTCCTCACATATTTTTAAGAACAGAAACTTAATTAGATGAAGCTTCTACCTACTGATTCCTGCTGACAACTTCCAACAATAATCGGGCAATATCAATGCTACCCATCTATAAACTGCTGTAAAAGATTGATATAATATGAAAATAGTATTCATGGTTCCTATCGCTGAGAGTGCAGATAATTCTACATTTCTCTATTTGTCCAGGCTCTTTCAAACATACACTACATAACCAGAAGTATGTGGACACCCTGCTGAATTATTAAATTTAGGTGTTTCAGCCACAGCTATTTATAACAGGTGTATAAAATCAAGCACATAGGCAGCCATCTCCGTAGATAAGCATTGGCAGTAGAATGGGTCATACTGAAGAGCATTATGTCATAGGACGCCAACTTTGCCGCAAGTCAGTTCATGGAATTTGTGCCCTTAGTCCACTGTAAGTTGTGAAGTGAAAGTTTTAAGGAGTGACAGCAGCTCAGCCTCAAAGCTGCAGACCACGCACACTCACAGAATGGGGCCACCAGGTGCTGAAGCTCGTAGTGCGTATAAATCTCCTGTTCTCTGCAGCATCATGGAAGAATTGTAAACAGCCTCTGGAGGCAACATCAGCACAAGCACTGGGCATCGGAAACTGGAAGAAATGGGTTTTCATGGCAGTAGATGCACATAAGCTGAAGATCAATATGCAGAATGCCAAATTTTGCCAATTGTATGGTTTCAGGTTTGTGAAGGCCCTCTCCTGTTCCAGCAGGACTGTGTCCTCGTGCACGAAGCAAGGTCCATAAAGACATGGTTGGATGAGTGGCCCTCACAGAGCTGCCCTGATCTCAACCCCATCGAACACCTTTGGCATTAATTGGAAATTTGATTACACGCCAGGCCTTCTCGTGCAACATCAGTGTCTGACCTTACAAAAGATCTTTTGGCTGAATGGGCACAAACGCCCCAAAATTGTGTGGAAAGCCAGTTATAGCCATAAAGAAGGGACTAACTACATTTTAATGCCGATGCTTTCGGACTGGGATAACCAACACGCTCATATAGATGTGACGACCAGGTGTCCACAAACGTTTTATCTTTTAGTGTATAATGTAGGATTGTTCCTTTCCTTTACTTAAACCTGTTTAGGGAACACATTTTATTTACTGAAGAGATGAGGGAAATAACTATTGTTGTACAGCCATATGTATACTTGAATTTATAAAGGACAGTTGGCATTTGCAAGATACAGTGTTCAATTGATTACTTATTATTATTAGTATCTTTTATTTATATAGCGCCAACAGTTTACACAGCGCTTAATACAATACATAAATTCAAGGGATATGACAAGACAAGAATTGACAGACTAAGACAAACCGATACATTCGGTGGAGACAGCCCTGCCTGCAAGCTTACAATCTTGATTACTTACGGATAAATATTAAATGTTCATTCAAACACAATTGAATGTTTCTCACTAACCTAGACTTGAGAAGGTTGAGGTCTATACAGCAATGTGAATGTTAGACCATGTTGTTTATAATAGTGTTTCAGTAAGGTGTGACAAACAGTAAACCGAGGGCCTTGAGAGAAAAGTGCAACCATGCCTTTTGAATTTGCCCATGACTACCAAGTAGTTCTCTCAGTTTACAATTGCCACAAAGAAATTCTTCAGCTTAACGGGAAAAAAAATAAACTTCTTATAGACTTTGTAGGAAAAGTTGACGAACGTGACCCTGGCATTTTAGTATATAGACTGATTGCATAGCATTTCTAGCCATTTTGGCCTCAAGGACAAACAAAACCAAATTATATGCAGTCTTGACAATTTTTCCTCCCAACAAAAGAGCCATATGAAATACTAGTAAGAGTTGTATTTTCTTTTGCACTTTTAGTGCCATAAGTTTTTAGGTCAGCTAGCAGCTTAGATGAAATTTGAGTATTTACAATAACTTCTGACAATAAGATAACACCTTTTATTCCATAACTCTTTGTAACTTGCTGCCTACTCACCTCCAATGTCTCGGTTATATATGGTCTAGTAGGTAAACATGGCATGTTTATTAATGGTGTTTATTAAAAAGGAATATGCATAAAGTTATCATAATTATCTTTTAATGTGGAGCAATTATAAAATGTATAATAAATATAATATACATAATATAAAATGATAACGTTGTGATTTTAAAATATCCTACTGACTCTGTAGTAAGAGCGCTACGGAATCTGCTGGCACTATATAAATAAATGTAATGTAATATATTGGGCTTGCTGTCAGTGGCTGTTTGATTTCACGTACCTCCTGTTGTGCTTTGATGTTAGGAGAAAGCTTGGAAGTAAAGTAGGACGATGATGAGGGAAATTAGCTAGTACAAATATGACTTGCAACAACGGCCTACACATTTTCCTAAATCTGTGCTGTCATCGGATTCCTTTCTTGTTGTCTCATTAGCTGCTGTCACCATTAACTGGTGGTTTTGATGGGCACCTGGCGACTTCTGCCATGTTGTTCAAATGCACTCATTTGCCGGGGGTTCAGACTTACGTGTCAGTAGTCAGTATGTCCTTCTCCAGCCTGCTCCGCAGTCTTTAGCCTGTTGGTCTTAATAACATTTTGGAACAAGTTTCCCTATATGCATTGGCTCAAACCTGATGGACACACCTTTCTTCGTCACTCATTCAGTAGGTTTTACATCGTTCAATTTGGTGTCTTCCAAATGTATGTTTCTGAATAACCATTATATAGTGTTTCCCACCCAATCGGTTGTTCCAGGATGATCTGAGGGTTCACAGTAGAATTTAATATGTTTTCATGGTAGACCTTGAACACTTGCTAGGTATTTTTTGCTAAAATGTGTACTAGTGGCTGGAAATGGAATGTTGAGGAATATTTCATATAAATAAATAAATATTCAGGCTTCACACTGCAAGAATAAATGTACATGCTTTAATACATATAGGTGGGAGAGAGAAAATGAAATTTCATATAGTAATGATCAGTGTTACCGTTAATCCCTACGCATGGTCACATAACCCTGCAGGCTAAGTCACCCAGGAACACATAGAGATAAGGGCTGTATTCATAATATATAATCATAACATAGGTTACTTTCTACAGCAGGACAGGGCATCTTCAGACTTCCAAGTGCTGCTTGGCCGCAACTCCCACAATTCTCAGCTAGAACTAGAAGACCAAAAGAGTAACAGAACGGTCACTTGTGTTCTGTGGAATTCCACAAAGTTCATGTTTAGTTTTACCTGCTTATGAGAATAGGTGGGGAGTGATTAGCTCGACAGCCACGTTACTTACCATTTGTTTTACTAACACGGCTGACACACTCTAAGAGCTAACCGAGTTAGAAAAATAAACAGAAATGTGCAGTATCAACAGCTCGTACGAGGAAAATAAACTATCCTTCCTTAGAATAAAATTTTCCCATCTTCAGTTAATTTTCAAACAACAGCTGACAGAAATGTCCAGTTTCCGAGCCAACAGCTGAAAAACCACAGGCCTCAGATCTGTCTAATAGTGACAGACAAAAGTGCGTTAAACCCTCGGCCTCACGAGCCAAACTGCAACTCATGATCTATTTCCTTAACTGTCCTGGATTTTTTTATTTTATTTCATTTTTTATTTTTATTTTTTTAGCCAAAGGGAATCTGAGACAAAGGAGAAAGAGAAAATCATCCTCAGAGAAACAGGAAATGCAATAAAAATTCTTCAAAAGGAAGGCAGGACATTGAAAAATGGTGGCATTATAAAACAGGCCTCGGCACACGGAGAAGAGAGTCATTATATGTGGCCTAGAGTCAGGCAGCAGAGACTTGCTTTCAAGATGAGCTGTTACAGATTGGAAGTGTTTAAGATCTTGTTGATTAAATGTAGCCTGGGACGTTGGTATTGCCAAGCCTGCGGGGAAAGGGTTTGTGTTCAGCGAAAGAAAAAAAAACACAGACAAGATATAAATAAAACAAAAGAAATGAGTACATTTTGCCGGGATGCGTATCCCAAACTGCCGCGGGTAGTGAATGACTAATGACGGTAATAGTGAATAGGGATAAAAGATATGAATCATTTTATTGTAGGTCTTTGTGATTCATCACTAGTATGTGCAAAGGGACCTCTAACACAAAGACACCGCTATCTCTGTAATTATTGTCCTGGTCAGGGCAAATGGTGGTGTGCTCTGATTAAGGAACAAGGCATGGCTGCATGAACCTAGTTTGTTTGTATTATAAGTTAAATCAGTGCTGATATTTGTATCATTGGTGAATGAGAGGCATTTGATCCTGTAAGCTGTTTAACTTATGGGAAGTTTGTTGGAAGGAGGTCAGGGTTATGCGTTTTTGAAGTCAATGTATTAGTGGGATGGGAGACACATGTGCTTGTATGTTTCCGTATTATTTGTGTCCTTATATCTCCGAAGAGAAAGGGCCTTTAGTTGAAGTTGATATAAAAATGGAACCAGATAATAGCCCATGTCTATGTATTAGGACTGCGCATATGAAATTAGAGGGTCTGTTAAAATGTATAGGTTTGAGTGTATATTCCTTTCGAGGGCGATTACTGAAAGTTGTAAGGACAATTCAAATAGTCTTGCCACTGAAAACAGGATGGGAATAACTTCTCCCAAGGCTTTGTTGTTGATGTTGTTACAAAGGTTGGGAGGAGGTGTCACCTTCTCAGATGAGAAGATGAAAGAGACTCCAAAGAGTTGAGAGTAGAACTTGTACAATGAGAGCATGTGTCCACAGCAGGGGGCACGCATACACACGCAGACCTCCTGGACTGAGCTTAACCTGAGGCAGGGACGGCCCCACTTCTCCATGTCAATGACCCATCAGGACTTAGAAGGTGGTTCTTTCCCTGAATCAGCAAAGATCAGTGCCGTTTCCCAAACTTTCCTGAGGTCAACGCAGGTTCACACAGAGGCAACTCCTAGTTTGTCTTCTGTCAATCACTGGAATAATTTAGACTGCCTGTCAGCTACCTTGATCAATGAGCCCAAAAAGGGCTGGGAAGCCAGAATTTTATTGCTCCTCCAAGGTCCTTTTTTGTTCAGACCCCATATCTTCTTTACACATCTTCAGAGGACCTGTCCACCTCTTAGATCCATCACTTTGTAAAGTGTTCTGCCAATAGGAAGCTCCTTGCTGTGCAAATGTATGGAAGTCATAAAAAGCAATGAGACGGTGTCATAAATCTTGTTTCTGGGTCATTCTGCCCTCTTACTCACAAAGGTTCATTCCATTGTCTCCAAAGATTGCTGACAAGCTCTATAAATTTGGTTGAATGCTGCAAAAATGTTTGATCTCATGGGATACCTGTAAACATTGCACCATTACGTCACAAACATCTGTTTTGTTCCCCAAGCACATACACATAGAACCGTTTACTTTAAAAGTGTCATACATGTATCACATTGGTCTTTCTGTGTTAATTTATGGATGCGTGTTGGGTTCCTGAAGTTGACTTCTTATTTTATAGATATTTGAAGTAGATATTTGGCTTTGAGGTCTCTGTGAAAAAAAAATATTCCACAGAAGCCACATTAGTCAAATTCTATATATAAGAGGATGGGTGCCACTGTCTTTATTCACAATTTGACAATATAGCAAAATCAGTGACATGTGTTAACAATCCTGCACACAATAGCTCTAAACTCAACTGGTATTTGTACCAGATGAATTCGGAGGGGGTTTAAAGCCTGGACCTTTATTAATCAACAGAGGCATGTGGAACGAATGTAGGTTTGCACCAGATTTTGAAATAGAGACGGATTAGAGGGTTTGGTCCATTGTGCATAAACCGAGAGTGTAGGGTTTATCTTTAATGGGTTACTTTCTGGTTATGTTACATCAGGGATAACCAATGGATGGATCTCCATCTGCTATTGAACTAAAAGTCTTTGATCTTTCGGCATCTTCTGCAAAGGTAATGTTGGCTATTGATCCCTGACTTCATCCAACAACAGCTGGTGAACTATACGTTAGTTACTCCAGTTTTAGACCGACCCCATCCCCAGTTGACCAGAACGACGTGTCGTGCAGTACCACGCATACGATCAGCTTTCTGCCTCTATACAAAACATAAGGCTCTCAGTTTGTTCTCCTTGGGTTGTCACACAGCCGTGCTCACAGAAAGAATTTGCTTAATCATAAACAGCTTGCCTCTGAAAGCAGCCAAGAGAAATATCATTTCGATTAGATGTTTATAAAAATGCTATTGTACGCCGCGTATATTAATCATGTTGTTAGGTAAGCACAGTGACAGCTTTATGGCAGGTTTGAAGCGATTCTGTCACTAACGCTTTCTGGATTATAATGCTTTCTTGCAGTTTTGATTCATTAGCTCAGATCCCTAATAGAATTAGTGTTTTCATTTCCTTTGCTTATTTGACATCTTCAATAGAATTCTTTTTTTCTTTTTATCCTTTTTGTTGCCTCGACATGTTACCTTCTCTGTAAAAGCACTTTCAATATTTCATGGGGAGATTTAAAGAAATGAGCGGATTCTTTGTGTGGTCTAGAAAAAAAGCCACCGTTTGCCTAGCCATGTGACTTAACCCCTTATGTTTCATCTTTCATACTCCGTTAGGCCTTAAAGCTCTAATCCGAAAAATAACATTGGCCAGTAATTTAGTAAATTTGAGGTGGATTTTACTTGTAGCCTTGTATAGCTTTTAGTAGATTGTAGGCCTGCAAACAAGAATGGGCAACTTTGGACAGAAGACGATTCCCGCTTTAACTTCCACCATCCTCAGTTACTCAATAGCATAATGAGAGTTGATGAGATCTGGTGTAAGTGATGTAGTCTCTGGAGTCAGGATAGTTATATCGGTGTTGTAATCCACTAAAGACACTAAATTAATGTATGAGCGCAGTCCTGCTCTCCATAGCTTACTATGTGGAATCAAATGGATGTATGGCCTTAATGGGGATAATGTATATTAAAATGCCATATATATATATATATATATATATATATATGTTAGCTCTTGTGGTTTGGCTTTGGTCAGTTTCTTCTTCTCCAGGTGGCCTACCCTGAGAGGTCCCCAGGTATGAATACATGGCGGGTTAGGAATTAAAGCATTACTGCATGCCCATAATGCCATACATGTATTTTATCTTGCTGGTCAATGCTTTCATCCTTTTAACATGTGACACAGCTGCAGTTTAATGTAAACATTTGATGTCATGATGTTTGTATATTTACTGTGTCACAGTTCACTCTGTTCATAAAGGATTTACTGCCGTTTAATTATTTCTTGATTTATATCTTGCATATTTGGCTCATTTTGTCAGTTGCAGATTACCTCCAAATCATTCTGACACATACATCAAAGGTGTGGTTCTTTTTAATATGTTGGCAATTGAAATGTGATAATCTGGCCTCAGACTAAACTGCTGGCGGTGATTTATTGTAAGATTCAAGGGAGAAGTAGCAATGTTCTTTAGAGAATTGAGCATATTTCAGCACCCTCTTCTTAACATAACAGGGAGATATTAATGAAATTTCTTTTTTCTACTGTCAAGTCACAGTAATGTTCTGCGCTCACGTGCTAGCTAAATGGACAGCAGTTGTTTCAGCGGTAAGTAGGAATCTGGGTGCTCCCATGGTTTACATAGATGGTGGAAATTGTAAAATGTAGTATTTGGGTAAAGTGTCAGATCTATCTGAAGTTCCTCTATTTTATTATTCTTTAAAAAGCCTCTTTTCAAATGATAAACACTATGGCTTATTGGTAATTTCAAATGGGCTACATTTTTATGGGGTCACTACAGATAGATATAAATAATGAATTATATTTAAAGGCTTCAAGATTTAAAGAGCTAATTTTCTCAGACAGTTTTGCGAGCTGCATATGAAAGGGGAAGGGGGTTGGGGTGGTGTAATAGTATCATTACCTTCACATCTGGAATCCCTGAGCAACCATCATAGCTCGCCATATGTAATATACGTGTCCTTTAAACAGCTATTGAAATATATAGCTTCATATTTAGTCACACCTCTGCACCAAATGAAACTCTCTTACTAGCAAGGTTTAATAGAACAATTAACTATATTGTTTTACATTTTATTTTGAGAACTGTTGAAATCTGCTCGGTCTCCGTATGCCCTGCATAGGCTTTTTCCATGTGAAATTTAGCACTGCTAATTCACTTCAACCCCTTTGCTGATTGTTGCACCCAATATTGAGTGTGTAATCGTTGTTAACATGCTGTGGTAGGGTGAACGTTCAATGTATAAAAGTTTTGTATACATGTATGAGAGGTAGGGATTTGAGCAGAAGATGTGCAAGAATCAGAAGATGAGCAGAGTCCCCCTGCGGGTTGCAGATTGTCCTCTTGGGCGACCAGGCTACTAGTATCACGCCGCTCACAGGGAAGATCTTTGATCTCCTCAACTGGCCTTTTACACTATGGGGAATGTGCCGACTCAGCACAGCCACCATAGTCTGCATTAGAAGGCACTGTGAGCCTTTAATACACATAACCTGGTGCTCAATGTCTTAAAAGGCACGGTGCACTTTTTAAGGCAGAGCAGACTCCAACAAGGCAGATGGAGGGGCTGGGTTGGACCTAGGGCAGTGCAGAAGTTAAATGCATCCCTGCTCAGTGCCATAGACCACTTCTGGATGCTCCCATGCATTGTGATGGCTTTCTTTGCACCCAATTGTAGGCTTGAAACACATTGGGCACGCTTTCTGGGTGACTGCTGGTCCCTCCTTGGCTCAGGTGCCCTAGTGAGCTGCACCAAGACCAGTCCTTCATGCTCTTAATGGCACATAGGCTGAGTCACGTAAAGTTGCCATTATGCCCCTCTGTTCAATGTGTACCTAAAATAGCAGCATTTTAGGAACACATCTGCCAATAGCTTTTGCAACAAACTCGGTATTCTAGGAATGGAGGGATCGCCTAAACTCGGTTGGTCAGCCTTTCGCTCAATTTAGCTAGTACCTGAGACAATAATTGTATATAGAAATGTCACCTTGGTATGTTTCGGTAAACTTGTCTACATGTCTGCATGTGAAGTTACGTGCCTGGCCCATATGCACAAAATATTGTTCTATTGGCCATTACTCTTGGTGTCCTTTCCAGGGTATCCTCATTGACTCATTTCAACCCGATGTGTGCATTCCAGTTTTGGACAGTATAAGCAGCATCATAATAAAGCAGCAGGAACTGAACTGTTTCTGGTAACCCAGAGGCATCTGGTACATTTTATAGCATCTGTAAAAACTATGAGTGAGTCCTGGGAATTCTTCTTCTGACTTTGGTGCCATTCAAGAAAAAGAGGAAATATTGGCTGGAGGGAGGTTGAGGGATCTGGAATTCAGAGGCGTTTAGGCGAACTGCAAATATTTTACATAAACCTGTTAACTTGTACAAGGCATGGAATTGACTTCAAAGTGGTAATAGAAAGCAGCTGTGTCAACTGACTGATCTGTTTGGGCCAGTTTGAGATATTAGCTGCAAGTTTGCCTATTTAAACGGAGCAGTAAATTATAACATAATTCACTTTTCATTCTAAAGGGGGGAATCGCTTAAAGCTACAGTCCACTCAGCCTGGGCTTCCAGTAAGAGGAGGGGATGTTGGATGGTAACAACACGTAGTATTTCTTTACACTTGTGGAAATTAAAGAATATTGCCTCTACTGTTAAAACAGATGGTAAACAGAGCCAGAGAAAGATACCACTAGGTCCTAAAGTAACATACATGATGGGACCTCCTCTTGGCCTGAGCTCAAAAAGGTTTAAGTATTCTTGGGGTAATCCCGCTATGGTTGTAGTTTTAAATTAACAGATAAGATAAGAAATAGCAGAACTTTACTTCAAACCTGATGGTTCTAGGACGTTTTTAAAAAAGATGTTTGTTAAAACTTCGATGTTTTGGGGATGATACAAAGTAATAGAATTTAGGAGAAGACTCAAAAGAAGTAACGTGGATATTTTTTTTTGTGTGTGTGTGTTGTTGTTTTTTCGGACCACACTACAACCGAAACGAGACTTCCCTTGTTCTGTAAAAGGCCCAAAAAGTGCCTAAAGTTTTCTTCCAGTTCCTGGCGAGGGTTAAAGGTTCGACTAATGCGCGTGCTATATAGTGTAGTTTCAGGTTGACAGAATCTTGGCAGATTGGTAAGTTTCCCTTCCTCCCCCTTCTCACCCCTCCAACAGCCTTTACTGTACTCAGTCCCTAGCCAGAATTAATAACATTCCTTTCAAAGATTTCCAGAAAGAGACTTTTCTTTTCAGCGGAAAAAAATAAAGGGTCGTTTTTAGGGCAGAGTTTTGAAGGACGGGCTGCTGGAGAGCAGGGAGGAAAGGCCTACAAACTTGCCAGAGTTTGGCCAATTTGAACACAAGTCAGCTCAGTGATTGAAGCCTTGTTGATTACAATCAATCAAGCCAGGGCAGACAGCTGCATAATTTGTAATTTACCTCAAGTGCTTAACCTGACCAAATGCACTCCGGGTGACCCTGTCTCTCCACAGTGACTCCCTGTTCCCCTCCCTCGTGGACATTGAGTGATGGAGATTTCTCCCACTATTGGAGCTTTGATAGCCTATAACAGGTAAGCAAAGTTCAGAAGCAAAGGAGGTGGTTATTGTGATTTATATACAGTCAGGAGAAAGAAGCATGGGGTGAGGAGTGGGAGGAAAAAAGGAATATTTCAGTCTGACATCAACCATCTGTACAATCCATCCCTCCTTCTCCCTTGGGTTTTGCTTTATTGGGAACAGCAGAACACAACCTTTTAAAGGGAATCTGTCTACTCCAAACCATGTCTTGGAAGAAAATGTTTTATAGCCTTTTAATAGAGTGTGAAAATGTTCAGATCCGATGAGTCAGCCTTGGCAAGTAAAAGTGACAGCAGCATTTTTATTAAACTAGAGCGGCACGCCGTAAACTCAGTGCGGACTGCAAGCCCATTGGCCCAGAATCAGATTTTTATGCCGTGTTGTTGTATTAGTATTTTTTTTATTAAACTGTAATTTTTTTTTTTTTATTTTAATGTCAAATAAGGTTCCCACAACTTAAATCATTTGAACTTGATGAAAAATTGTCTTTTTTCGGATTAGATCCTTTTTTTCTTTTTTTCCTTTTTCGCAGAGGCTTGACTAAAAGTTACACAACTGATTTAACTCAATACAAAAACTCGACTATGTATCTTAAACATTAGTGGCTATGGTTGGCACATATGGTTGGTAAATTGCCCAGGGTAACCGTTAAAACGCCATCATGACAAAAGGAAAAGGTACCAGCTGCCCCTGGGTCAAAAAAATCTAATTTCTTGAAGATCTGCTTTGGATGCAAAGAAGCAACGGCGCAAGCTGTCACAATGTAATGTTAGTATGTATCAGTTTATAATCAAACATGACAACTCCTGTTTTGGGCAGTAGCGTAGAGTGAAATGACTCCATATTTGTCACCTTTGTTTGAATGTAAGGACATTTTATTGTACTGAGAGGGCGGTAGATAAGTGGAACTGCCTCCCAGCAGAAACGATTAAGACATAAAGATCATATTAAAATGATAAGAGGGTTTGTACCGTGTTAGCCATTGAGAAAACAGGAGAAAAGTATAGTTAAAATGATACCATTTATTGGCTAACTGATAGTTTAATTGCAAGCTTTGGAGACCAAGTTGTTAGGTCCCCTGAGGAAGGGACCTAACAACTTGGTCTCCAAGGCTCGCAATTAAACTCTCAGTCAATAAATGGTATCATTTTAACTAGACATAAAGACCAAGGACGATAAAGGTGGGCCCAATGCTTATCAAATTTTCTGTTACACTCCAAACTCTTTCTGTGTTTAGAATGGGTACAACAAAGACCTGTGTCTCTCTAAACTGGGCACCTCTGCTTCTCTGTGGAATTGGACCCATTGAGTCCTGAGTCCTGAGAGCCTTGTGTTCTCTGAAAGGAGGGAGCCTTTGCATTGTACAACCTTCAATCAATTAAAAAGTTCCCCCTGCTTACCCTTTAGAAACATAATATGGAGTGTTACATTCAGACATGGGGCTATACTTTAATAATTCATCTTCTCTAATTTATTTCCAATAATAGTTCTTCTTCTCTAATTTATTCTCACCAAAGCAGTATTTCAATATTATTTTAAAAAATGATCTATGTTTTTTAAAATGTGTTATCATTCCTTTAATGATCTATCAAGTCTCGATTCTGTTTCTCTGTGCAAGGAGAATTTTCTAAATATCTGCAACTATTCATTTCATTTCCTTCCCATGAACTGGGAAGACGTGTAAAGAGGCGCAGAGGGTCACGTAACTTTCTGCCACGAGTTCATACAAGTGCGCTTATGAAAAGCGCTTTTCCTCTGGGTTATGCTAGACACGTTATGGTATCCAATTGTTCCTACATTATTTAGCTAGCTGTCAGAGCTTAACGGGCTCATGACATGATCCTGAAAATCTTTATTCTTCAAAAAATTAAAAAACTCTCCAGGCAGAAAAAAAAATTTCATGAACATACATAAGACTTCCTTGCACAGAAGGAGAAATAGCCCTGTTCTTGAAAGCGTATTATCTTAGTTTTAGTAAATATATGCAAAATGTACAGAAGGAAAAATTTATTTCAAACGAGGAGAAATGTTAGAACAGGAGGCCATGATCTAAAACGAGATGGTCCGAGGTTTATATGAAATGAAAAGGGTGGTAGATAAATAGAACAGCCCCATGCATGGGCTAGGCATAAAGATATTCTGAATATAAGACTGATTAAGATCTAACTCTCTACATCAGGATAAATAGGCAGACTAGATGGACCGAAAGCTTCTCATCTGCCGTCGAATTCTGAGTTTCTATGTTTACAGGAGCTCTGCTCGCTAGACTCTACTGAAAATGTTCCTGTGTCCAGTTTGCAGCGTTCCTTTCCCCAATTTTATGCCCTTGTGGATTCTTGTGTCTGATCAGTACTGTGTGCTAATAATAAATGGAAACTCAGACTTGAACCAGCAGCCGGCAGGGGTCTGCTGTGATCCTGTCTGTGTCATTAATCACAGGCTAGCTGTGTAGGATGGACACCTGCCTGTCTAAGCCTCTGAGTCCTGCTGAGAGCTTTGATGTGCCTCTAGCTTTGTCCTTTGTATAAGGGGGAGGCTGGGAGGAAAAACAACCCACCTCCTCGCAAATAATCTGTTTCACTGGGTTCAGTCAAGGGGCAGAGGTCAGGCTGTTGCTTTTGGAAACAAGTAGTGAATATTTGGAAAGATGTTATGGGGCATTGAATGCACTCACTCATGCAACCTGTTTTTTTTTAATGGAATTTGTGCAATGGTGGTGCCTAAAGCATCCTTGCTTTAAACATCACAAATTGCATATTTTTTATACATACTTGCAAATATATACTGGCCGTGACACGTGTAAAGCACTGGAAAAATGACAAATGACCTTTATTTTGCTGATGGGAAATGCTGAACAATTATACATCAAAGAAAGAATTCAAATTATGCGTGATTACATTCTGCTGCGCATTTAGTGAAAACTAATTACATGTCTTTGGGAAGGCTCCCACTTCAAATAAAAATAATAATATAATTAAAAAAATATATATATATATATATGCATATATTGCAATTTTACCAAAATAGGAATATTTATTAAACAAAATCCAGGTAAATTATTTTCAGATTTTATTTTTCCTGGGGAGATGTTTTAATGGGGAGAATAAATCTTATTTTCTAGAAAAAAAATGTGTGTGATTCAGCCACACAAAGAACAAACGTTTGCATCATGTGTTCTGTGTGTTAAAGGGTAGCGAGTAAATACGCAATCTATAATTATTATCTTTTATTTAGAAAGTGTCAACACATTGTCCACACAGCGGATAATTCCTGGGAATATATTGGCTTGAAGCATAATGTTAGCATGACAGAGTGAGTTTTAAAACTCCTGACTGATTTGTGTTGCCAATATTTACCTGGTGTCTCAATGACATAGGGCTTTCTCTTCTAATCCCCGTCCCTGGTTCATGATTTATGCAGGTTATGGGATCACCTTATCTTTAGAACTGGAGGATTATGCCATTTTTCTCACCTGTCAAAGAGGTCAGAGGTCATCCTTGTCAACACAAGGCAATTCAACAATTACTCAGTAACCTTCAGTTTCTGCATTACAAACCTTTGCTATATTAACAGATAATAGTACTTGTGTTATTTGTTTAATAAATGTCATTTTGCTTTTATTTAACAAGTAGGTAAGAGAAACTCACTTTAAATGATCACATATCACTTGCAAAAATTCTAGAAACACACACATGCAAAAAACATATACCATTTTCAGTCGCTATGAAACATATTAAAAATTACTGATGTACCGAAATCTGTATTGTATTTGAACCGAATAATGTGTTTTAATTGTACAGTTAAAGGACTAAAACTCAGACTGGACCCAACTGTGACTCTGCAGCACTGTTTGTTGTTTGACTTAAGTGAAGTGTCAGTTCTGCGCATGGGCGTCCGGAGGGGACAGCAAGAGGGGGCACTTGCCCCCTGCCCTGGAAATTGAAAGAGGCATCGGAGCAACAGCCGGAAAGGGAGAAGGAGGTTAGCTAGAAATAGAGGCAGAAAAAAACCCTGGTAGTCGGTAAAAAAGCTTTTATTTAACCGTGTACGCCCCTCTGCTGTCAGAGTGGTTTGGTCTTCCTCTCCTCTAGCTAGTGTCCTCCGCTACACTCTTGAAGCTGCTTCGCCATAGACGCAGGGTTCCTGCCTGCGCAGAGACACAGTTTGCAGGCTGCAGACAGAAGGTAGTTTTATTTCAAATGTAATGCAGCTAGTAAAGTCAGCAGTTAGTAAATACTCCAGTTCCTATGACTCTCTGGGAAAAGTCTCAGCCAGTCATGGGAAAGTGACTACAACTTGAGTGCAAAAGGTTAGTTTTTATATCATTACGGAGTTACACTGCAGCTGTTGTGGAATACACAACTCATGATATTCAGCCATCCATTTAGTTGCCAGAACTTCATGACAAATGTAATAACAGCACTTCAAGCGGCAAATGTTACCACAACTGCTGGAAAACTAACAAATGTCCTATTTTGGTTCCCTTTTATTATGTCCCTTTTTTACTCCCCTCTAACCATCCTCTTTTTTTGTAATACATCAGAGTGCTACACTACACAACACAACATTCACTTTTTTGACTGCAGCTCCAATGATGTTGATCCAGTAATAGTAGCTTGGGCTTTGTGTGTGCGTGCGTGCGTGCGTGCGTGCGTGCGTGTGTGCGTGTGTGTGTGGGGGGGGCTACAATAAGTCTACAGTACAAACACCAACTTTTGCTGAATGGATCTACAATAATATTCAGATGCCAGGATATTTTGCCCCCCCTCCCAGAAAAAATTCATGTGGATGTCCATGGTTCTGCGTGTTGCTCCTGGAGAAATTTGCTTGCTGATATTTAGCTTAATTCATAGCTGCTGTTGATGAGAATTCCACTTAGTAGGTTAACTTGAGCTCACCTTAAACCCAGACAAAGCAAACGTAACTGAAATATTTGCAGCAAACCATGGACAGTATCTGCATTTACAAGATTGTTAACCGGTATCTCATTTGTTACCTGTGTGCTCTCTAGTGACATCTAGTGGATATGCTAATTAATTAAACAGAAGGGAAAGAACACCAACTAATTACTACATAATGATCTGCAGTTCCCAGTCCTGCTATATATGTAACAGGTCTGCCAATATTCTATCAATTCACTAAGGATACATTTCCCATTTTGAGAGTCTGGAGTATAACTTAACCTGACAATTACAATTTACCTTACAACTCCAGATATGGAAGCCGTATATTTTGGGAGAAGTTGCAGCCAGGAAACATACTTGACCCCAAGTTGAAACTCTCTACGCTGACCAACTTTGATAAATCTGCCACTCAAACCTAAAGGGATAATCCTGTCTTGCAGGAACATCCTGAAACCCCTATCCATTAGTTGAACTAAAGGACATAGCTGAGAAATTGGTTGAGCTGATAAACAAGATGAAATTAGCAGGTTGTTGCAGGAAGCACAATAGTAAACGTAGCGATTCTCCTGACAAATGGCCAACTATTCAGGGTAAATGTGCTTATGATATATATATTATACATATACATATAAACGTATTTTAATACTTGCAGCAAGTCATGTTCTTTAGCCTGAGGGAGGAAGAAAAAGGAATGTTAAATAGCTCTGACATGTCAACAGCAAAATATATAGCTGTAATTAATAAAATACTTCACTCATGCATCTGACTCTACAGATGAAATATTATGTTCGCGTTCTTTTGATGTTTTATTTTACAGTTCCCTAACACAAGGCTGTAGTTTTCAATTACTTAGAATTAAAATGCTATATGATTTATTTGTGTACACAATGTGTGGCGGTCCCCTACAAACCGAGGTGTAGTGTAGTGGTGTGAAGGTGCAGATCCCTATATTTTGAAGTTGGAACGTGAACCCTATAGGGTGCTTCTGATGAGTACCTGTCTGATTCCAGATGTTAAAAATATTTCACAAAAACCATTGAACATTTTTATTACTCTATTACTCCTCTTTAAACAAACCCTTATGGGTATCCTGGTTTAACCAGGTTTTTCAGGGTTTAGTACCAATTTCATGGTTTTAATATAAGATTAAAGGTCAGCTCATTGAGAATGTTCCCAGGTATGCTTACTTGTTTAGTTTTGATGGGATAAAAACTATTTGTGGGATAAATCAGCCGCTCTTGTATAAGGAGGGATTAGGCACAAAAATAATTGTCTGCTCTGCAAAAATGACCCCTTAATGGCTGTCTGCTTGACATTGATGTTGTGAATTGGGGGACAGTAGCCAATGTGCTGCATTACTGTGGGTTTTCTAGTCTGGAATCAGGTTTTCCCTTGTAATGCGCCTGTCTTTCATCAAGGAATAACTATTGCTTTCCAAGTCCAACCAAGGGGAGAGCACCAACATTGTTCATGGTGGACATGTTCTATGGACCTTCACAAACCTTGCCACCGACACTGGTGTCCCAGTACAGACGCTTTGCCTATTCCTGGTCGCAATAATATTCCAACAATTTCTTAAACAATTAATACTCATACCTCACTACACAAGAAATTAATTTTATTAATTTAACGCGTCATGCAGAGACTGTTTTAATGGAATATCTTCATAGACGTTCTCAGCAACCATCACTTCTGTGTTCCAACGGCTCGTTATTTTCACTCTTTCAAGTTTATGGTTAAAAGGCTACATGATCATTAGAAAAGCCTTTTGCAATTATGTTAGCATGGCTAGCTGTTTTCAAGGACATTTCTAAGGGACCCCAAACTGTTGAACTGTAGGAACAGTAGTGCCTCTATGTGTGTATGAATATATATTTATATCTACATATGTTTTATGCTGAAAACTCCTTAATCATCGTTAAAAAAAAATTGGGTTGGTCTCATTCAGGAATTTATACCTTGTGAGATCATAAAAAGGAGCTGGCAGACTAATGGCTAACAGATATCAAGTGAAAAAAAGAGAATTTCCCAGATGGGACCCTAGTCCTCACAATTTCCTCTGCCTATAAGAGCTTCAGCTCCCTGTGTGAGGATGAAAAACAAAGCTATTGATCGGAAGTGATGGATGGTGTCAGTTACTGCCCATAGAACAATGCTAAGCAATATATTATTTGATGGAGTAGTGTCATTCCGGCATCAACCGTTGGCAGACAGTCACGGAGTAAGAAGGATGGCCAGAATTAATCAATGCTCGATCATAAAGCTCCTGATAAAGCTCCATTTATTCCAAGCTCAAAATGTTCCTGTGACAGGGGGAGAGTGAAGGATGGTGCCACAGGGGCTCTTCAATTCCCCGCAGGCTCGTAGATGCAGCCGGTCTCTCTTACCATGGCAGAAAAATACACACTCTTATTTCTCAAATTAAGTTCTCCATTATCATTATAATTTATTAATGAGGCCAACATTAACTGTCTCGTTGTACAATGGAGGTATTCAGAAAAAAATCCAGATACAGTACACTGCAGCCAACATGACGAGGATGACACAGGAGCATGTCTAACATTATCAAACTTTCTGTAACTTTCTGTAAGAAAGAATGTAAAATAACCAATAACAGTGGTCTAGTCTTACTGAATATTGCAACTAAAATGCACATTTTCTCTTTGCAAAATACTGTTAAATTAATACAATAAATTACAGTTTTAAAATGTATCATCTTTGGACAGAATTTAGAATATTTTTAATTTGGCATGGGTGAGCCAGTCCTGTTGCTACAAGAGCCAGGATCATGCCAGACTCGCCCAGTGAACAACATGAAGTCCTTGCAGATGTTTGTATGGATTGGAGGACCAAATTCCCAAGAGATGATGTGTTTTAGATGGTTTGGGAACGTGACAGTAGGAAACCTGAAATATCCAGAAACATAATTCAAAAAAGGCAGCCAAGTATGTATTATTATTACATTAAAATAAAAGGAAGTGAGGACCTTGCTAAGGAAAATGTATAATGTAAAGGGGAGGGGGTACATCACGTCTGATATATTAAAATCATGATACCGTGTACATTAAAGAAGGTAGCTAGTGACATTTTCTCTTTTTACAGTTCTGTGTCTGAATGGTTTTCAGTGGCTCAATGCCACTGACATGATTTATAGCATAAAATTGTACCTTGTTATACCTGAATAATATGCCTGAAGAGGAGACCTAGATAGATTTGCAAGCTTGCACTCCATTATACCTTTACCAGATTTGCTCTCTAATTTACAGCGGTGTGCAAAAGACCCTGTTGTTCTCCACAGCACCCTCTAGTGGACTGGCCAGAAAGCTCAAATGGGCAAATTATTTCAAGAATTTTGTTCTTTAAAATGTTTTTACATGTTTATTGCTTATACACTGGGCTACCCAACCTGGCAGCAAATGTATAGATGAACATGCAATCCAAATGTAAAGACGTTCATTTCATAGAAACTACAAATATGGCTGTTGGATGGGCCAAGCTCACGTACAGGGCCACAATGTTCTGTGCACTGTATCGAGGGTTTTGTTACAATGCAGTACAGATGTCATTGGGTCCATCACAATTTCATCATGACATGTGCAGAGGAAATGTTTTGATGCAAATGTTGGAAAATACTGAATTAAGAAGAGCATATACAATAAGACAAAATTTACAAATGGTACAGAAAGGTAAATACAAATAGCAAGATATACAAAAAAGTAAAGGCAGTATAATGAATACACATGCCTTAAAATGGACCTGCCATGTACCAATGTGAGGGTGTCGGTGGTAGTTAAGGACTATACATCCATCTATAAATTATTCATTACATTTTTCCCTCAAAGTTTTCTTCTTGTCAGTAACTTGTATATAGATTTTTCTCTGGTGAATCCCAGAAATATATGAATCACAGTGGCATATAGATACACTATATGACCAAAAGTATGTGGACATCCCTCCTTTTTATCCCTCAAGGAAACTACAAGGAATTAAATCCAATAGGTGTAATAGTGTCAAATAGGGCAGATGCAGTAATCTAAAACGTACATTTTAATTATTAAAAATGGGTATTATGATAAAGACGGGAAAAGCAGAATTCAATGAGGAAACAAATAATGGAAGGTCTAAGCATATCATTGTGAGACCTAAAAACTAAAAATCTGAGAGCCTATAAATCACCAATACTCTTTCCGTTACATTCAGAGGATCCCTAACAAACAAAGGTTCACAAATTAAAAATGGATACTAGATCCCTCACTGATTTAGCATGATACCCAATATTGACCTGGCTCTAATCAGAGCTATATGCAAGGCCTAGGATGGTGAGCAGAAGTCTGCTGACATTGTTTGTGACTGCTGCTCACTAGCCTTTTCCATGGTAAGGCTGGAAATTATCCAAATTCTGAAGAATACTTTATGATGTAACTGATTTATGTGTCATCATGGCGTGGTCTGTATGAACACAGCCCCTCAGCATTATAAAGTGTGAGAAGGCTTAATAAGTTTCCTCCCAAATACTACTGATAGAAACACTAAGGCCAGAATATGTAATATCCGTGTTCTGACTTGTTTTTCTTTTTTAGCGTTTTCTTATTACTAAAGTCATATGAAGGTAAAGTTTTGGCCCAGGTTACATTAATCAAGGACACTGGCCAGTGTGTGTCTCTAGAGGACAGAAAGGGTTAAACTTTGCGAGATGATGTAAATATATCATCTATATATGATTTATCTGCTGAATAAACACGAGTAATTACCCAAAGTTTAGTTTAGCGTGTATCAAAGCAAGTTAAGTTCTTATGAGATAATCTTTTTTGTTACTTTGTGACTTCCAGATGCGTGAAATAAGCAAATCTAATTTGAATGGATTTTTAGCAGCGTTAAGTGTTCCAGCATAGCTGTACATTGTGAAATGATAAGAATATAAGAGTCTTAATCAGCTGCAGAGAAACGCAGCTTTGTATTCTTTAGCAAAGCCCATGAAACAAACTTTGAGGGATCAACACAGCTTAGTAACATATGGGTTGACAAGACCTCGGATTTCCTAATCAAACAATTCCCATAACTGGGAGAGTTCCATTTAGTTGCACATAGCAGACTATAAAGAATGAAGAGCCCTGACAAGTGTTTACATATTATAGAATGGGAGATAATAAGATTCTGTCACTTATGGGTGTTGTTTAGATTAGAAGGTGTTTTGAATCAAGACAAGACACATGGGTCATGGGTCACGTCACATTGATTACTCTTTAAAATGTGTATGGATTGGGTTATGTACCATTGTTGAGTTTTTATTGAATCGAAGAAAAAAGTCATATTGGAGGATGGTTCTTTGGTAGTGCATAAAAAATATGAAATATAAGATGTCTAAGTAGGACCACGGGACATAGGTGTATTTCACAATACAACAGAGTTGTTAACAATGACTTTAAAGCAGGCAGCAGAGAGCAAGCTAAATTCAATTTCAAAATTACATTTCTAGTGGCGATGGGGCATCCAGAAAGATTGACATTTCATGAATAGTTGTAATTAACTTGAAAGCATCCTAATTAAAACATTTGCAGTTACAGCATCTTAGCAGTGATTAGTTCCACTACTACCAGTGGACCTGTTCTCCTCCAGAAGACGGCAGTGTATCTGAAGACAAATGCAGGCCTGGACCCATATGATGACTCTGTTAGGGGATTTGTTTGTCAGTTATACCTCTCGTTTCCATGCCTAGTTGTGAACTCCTTATTTTTCTATCAAATTTTGTCATGTGGAAACATGAACAATTTGTGTTCATAGCAATACTCTACAGATCATCATACACTGAGATAGGGAACTCAATTTGCACATTGGTTAACAAAGATAATTGGATTTAGCTTGTTAGTGCATGCTAATGTTTTGAATCAAAGTACTAGGTGTTTATGATTAACTGGTGATTAATCTACCGTTACACAATAACACATTGTGTGCCTACAAAATTAGTTTTCACTTAAGTCATTTATGTGTATGGGTTGCAGTAAAAGGACAAAAAGAAGTGAAATAGATTAGAAATAGATGATAAATATTGACATGGAATGCATTACCAAGAAGTTAGAACTATTTGCTTTGTAATAATTGACAACATGCAGACATACCATCTACCAAAAATACTTGTGTGTAGTACACATTTGTGTATAACGCACATGCACAATTTGGAGCCAATGTTGTAGGTAAATGTGAAGCCACTTTGGACATGTCAGGTACTTCAAATGAACTGTCAGGGATATCTCTGTAAGGAAGTTTTGCATTCCTGATAAAGAAAACCCAGAGAGAAACCTTCAAGTTTTGTTGTTATGGAAGAAGAATGTGGAACCTCTGCGCTGGTGCCATTTAGCAAAACCCCTTATAAAGGTTAATACAATCTCAAGAATGTCAACAGTTTCTTACATTATGTAAGGAAAAGGTGGACATAGGTGGGAAAATGAAGAAATAGAGATACGTTGAATAAATCTGCATCATACCTATCAACCGAATCTGTACCTGTTGTGTAGTTACATCTGATACTTTAAATTTTTTTTATTTCCCATAAAGGCTACAATATACCTGATGGAAATATTGTATAAAACTCACGGGTCCATTCATCTGTTAAAAACCATAGCATTTACTTTTGAAGTTTAGATTATAATATGAAGAACAACGCTCCAGCTACTTTTTGGTTCCTGCACACAATGTCACTATAAGCAAGTTCGTCTTGGCTTAACATAAGATTATAAGGTTATTCACGTTGAACCATATTTATGAAGTGCAATGCTGGAGCAGTCGCCATTGAAACCAGTATAATGAGCATGGCAAATGAAACTAAAACCAGAGGTGTCCATCATTGTCGTATTCCTGCAGCCCTCAAGTGCTTTACTAGGGCTCAATCATCCAAAATGGCGATCTGCCTCGGATTTAGTGCAATTGAGCTCTCAATGGGCCAGTCTGGGAAATTAGGCATTTCTCATAAAACCAATCCGTTTATAACACAGATCCGTACAGAACATTTTTTTGCGAAGAAGAGCGAGCTCGGTATGGTAGGATTGGGGTTGCTGCCCTGGGTCGGGCCTTAGGCAGCGAACTTTGTAAACGGCCGGTGGGATCAGCGATGAAATGAGGGGTGGAAGTGATTTGGGAAAACCCTTAGCAAGACGTTAGTGTGGACCGGCAGAATTTTCAACTGTTACCTGATCTAAACTAAAGTGACAGCGGAATCGTGCATCTAAGAAAGATCTCTAATTCGCAGGATCTCTATTGCATTGAATTGAATGCATATTTGTTGTTACCCGAGCATTATTAACAGTCACTGCCTGCGTGGTTTTCTTTCTTTCTTTTTTAATGCCAGAGACATTTATGTCTCAGTTGCCAAACATTTCTGTGAAAATAATGTGGGAGGATTGTGACAGACATAATTCTCCATCCTACAGCCTCATCAAGTTGAGTTCTGTTAAGCCTTACCCGCTGGGCCCGGCTCCTTTTAAAGTTTCCGCCCTGACAGCTGGATTTATTAGTTTTGAAATTTGTACAAAAATCACACGTCACGTCGCAGGAAAGCTGTCAAAATGTCAGCCAGAGGAGATCTTGCATTAAAAGCCTTTCCAGGCAGGCCGTCTCTCTTTAAAGCAGCATAACGCAGCCTGAAGAAATATCAGTTCTTTTCTCCCCCAGCGCTCAGTCCTGTAATGTCAACTGCTTCATCTCAGCTTTAATTATAAGGTGTTGGACAGGAACTGTGCCATGTGAATACACAGTGGTGGTAACACCATATATATGTGTTACCCACACTCTTTCTTTACAAGCACAAAGGGTTTTGTTTTATTTTTTCAGGGATATCATGACTACTATTGTTCCTGTCATAGTTCCATTTCTTCTGATCTGAAGTCCAGTTCTGGATTTTCTCTTTTTCCTGATATATATATAGTATTTTTTACAATGTTCTGTGTTTTTTTTGTCATGCCTAATTAAGCATACTCATTTGTGAAAGATTTGCCTTTTTAACTCTTCAGACACTACGCTAGTCTATGGAATCTTCTGTGGATGAAAACAGGTGCCTAGCTACAAATATCATTAAGAAAGAGGTTTGGCCACCACAACATGGCCCTCAACCCCAGTAAGAAGAGGATTCCTCAGAGTAGATAAAAAGGGTAGACGGGGTCCTCAGTTGACCTTAAGCCAGACTCCACCTCTCCACCTTGCCTTTTTAAGGAGTAGATGGCGAGCTCCAGGGCCCACCTCTGTGAAGTTCCCAGGTATGTGCCTAATTTACTGGTAACAAATGTGGCCTGACTTGAATGTGGCTTAATGAGCTAAGCAAAGGCTCTTGTCCAAGTCATGGCGGGTCATGGCCAGGAGGGCCATCTTAACCCAGACTGAAGATAACAGATATCTAAATAAATAAATAGCAATGTGTGTTTAGCCAGAACACAATGTGACTTCAGAATCATTGAGCGTTCAAGCGATTACGACTATGTGGCTATATCTACAACCTTTTAGTGCTTAAATATTGCAACATGATAATGCAGTAATAACCTTAGTGTAGCCAGATAATGACACTTTGATCATGTTTTGTGTCAATGTTTCCCTGCTTAATCTTAACAGTTATCTGCTTTCAGCGCTCATCTTTTTTTGGTCATGCTTGTCGACCTTTGTGTCTTCCTTACTGTAAGACTTCTCATGGACATCATTTCTCTGACTTTCAATAAATCATTTGAGCATGGCTATGATTTTTTTCTTGTGCTACTTAATTAGAGGCATTTATATTCACTTTGAAAACCATTATAACCGTTGCATGCCCTATGGGCTTGTTATGTCCCAAAGCTAACAAACTAGAGTAGTCTGGTTTTTAAAGATATGTCAATTCTTTGGTTTTTACGAGTTCAAAACTTCAAGGAATGTTGACGTAAGTCGTAAGTAAAATCTTCCACCTTAATTCCAGGTGCAGAGGTTAACATTACTGTGTTATCCAAGAGAACACAGAACTGAAAGGTGTGTTTCCTAACCTTGCAAGTTTCTCCTACAATACGATTGAGCTGACTATGTTTTTTAAAATATATATATATATATATATAATATTTTTAATATATCATATGCTAACATGAAGTTCAATCTCATTACAAATCAAAGACGAGGTTTTTTCAGAGTCAAATAGGTCTGACTATGAGACTAAGATTCAGATCCCCGCAACGCTGCAGGGATCCTGGATCCTCCTGCCCCCCCCAACTTACCGGTGCTTCTGAGTCCCCGGTGTGTAGTCGGGGCAGCGTGTAGACATCTACGCGATTAAATAGGGGTATAAGGCATTTCTGGAAGCAGAGTGGCACATAGGGTCAAAAGGCATATCATGCGGGCACCATGGCATATAGAGGCGTTAAAACGGCATATCGATGGGGCACCATGGATTAGAGGGATTTTAAAAAGGCCTATATGAGGACAGTGGGCATTATTAGGGGGTTTAAGGCATCATGGGCAGAGTGCACAAGCCTGGTGCAGATGTGCATAACTCGGGGGCAGGATTGGATAAATAAAGGATTAAAAGACAAAATATTTTTCTCAATTCATAGCTTTTATTAAAAAAAAAAAAGTTTACATAGTTTTACATGACATTAACATTTACTGGTAAAACTTTTTCCTATAGGGCGTCTTTATTTCAGGCTTTTTCTTTTTTTTTCCTAAATTTTAATATTCAGATTTGGGGGGGGTCGTCTTATAATCGAGCAAATTTATAATATATTAAGTTTTAAAGGCAGTGAAATAATGGGACATGTGTGGAAAACAAACAGAGTGAATGTATTTCAGTAAAAATGAACAGGATTAGGCCGAACTGCTGAAACCATCCTTGTGTCTCTTCTCCTTTGCCTCTACTGCCAGCAGTCACCTTTCATGAAATACCAAAAAGAAAACAACAAATTATTTATAACATTTATAATTTTCTTTAGTCCTTACCACTTTTTAATGAGAAATAGTTTTTTTTTTTCTATTGAACAACATTACGGTAGTACTTGGCATTCTATCAAAACCTATAATAATTCTCACGCTTGGTTTTATGTTTTTTCCATTCTGTTATAATCAGTGATTAGTATACAAGTTACTTATGCATTTTGTTTCATTCGTGTGTTCTTTTGAAAACCAGAATCGACATGAAAATGATAGACTAGCAAGTATGAAGAGCTTTGGAAATATCAAATACTCATATACAATTTTTATTCTTTTTATAAGAAAAACTAACAAGCTTTCTCTATGTATCCCACCAATCCAGGAATGTAAAGTTTGTTTATATTTCATTTACTTTACTATGCGACTTCAGTTTAAATCTACACATTCCTCAGCGGCCATAGCTCGCACAAGGTTAAATATACAGCCTCCTTAAAAAATAAGAAAGAAAAAAAAAAACATTTCTGAAACAATAAACGAGAAAAGAGTAGAGATGGGGGGGAAAAAATCTTGGCCTTATTTCAGACACCTCCTCAGCACCCACATCTGGATGTAATATTTCAAAGTTAATTAGTCATATTGAGGCTGAGTGAAGAATCATTTATCATTCAGAAGGAAAGAAAAGCGGTTTGAAAAATGAAAGGAAGTCAGTGACGTGGAAAGGAGATGGATTAGAGAGAGGAGGTGTCTTTGTGAGGAACTTAAGAAAAAACTGCCTTATACTACAAAAAAAAATGGTTATATAGCCCTGCAAGCACTTAAGGAGTTAAGAGCATTGTTCAAAGGCAAATGATTTTCACTTATGGAGTTTTCCTTTAACTGTTTCAGTTGTTGAGCTATCACGTTCTAGGGAACATCAATTAGGAGCAGACCTTGTGAACCAAAAGAAATAAAATTGAGAGATCAGCAAAAGTTTAACTAAGCAGCATAAGATGATCTTGTGTCAGAACAATGCTGGTCTGTTCTTGTGAGAAGAACCAAACTCTTTGACTTGGATCTCTCTTCTTAAGCTTCTTCATGCAGCTTTACCACATCAAAGGCCCTGGGCGTGATTCAAGCCATTCACGGGCAATAAATGGACATTCAGAATTCGTGCCAGTTTGGTACACGTGGGCTTCTACGGTTTAAAGCTGCCACACATGTGATTTGGGATGTTTTTCCCTTGTGTAAATCACACAAGCCTCACAGTGGAGAGGTAACCCAGAAGATGCAGTCTGAACTCTGAAGACCCAAATCCAGGGATCTGTACATGAGTTCTGTATCAGAACGTTGTTATGTCCTCTCAGAAATCCATCCGTGGCTCACAACAGTTTAATATAAAACTGCAGCTTGCAACACTGTCACAGCCTGATAGGGGCCCTCAGGAAGGTAAGCACCCTCAATATCCATCAGCTGAGTCTAGCAGTGTGTTTATGGAGGTTAATGCCCTAGGTCTTGCCCATGGCATCTATTCCAGTTGTCCTCGGGCCATATGTCATCCGCTCATGTCCTGGCACTCTGCTTTTCAAGGATGTGCAGCGCCGAGGAGGAGTGCTACAGAGGTTCTGCCAGCTTATAAAAATGAGCACTAGAGTAATCTGCCCCTGGTAGTGTGACAGAGGGCCAGACATTCTAGGCCAGAATGTATCACTGGCCTAGTCACCACCTTTGAACCGGACAGTGTTTGTCATTACTTTCAAAACACTTGCTGGTTATGGTTCTGACTGGTTAACTTGTGACAATTATTACAAGGTAAACAAAGGACATGAAATATAAAGATGGTTGATGTGGATTGAAAGTGAGGCACGGAAATGTTAGACCCAGCATCACCAATACCTTTACTAGAATATTTACATTACACCACCTATTGCTACGGTCTAAAAACTTTATGCCATCAAGCTGGAAATGATAATGATAAATGATAATAACGTGCCAAGAAGGCTCCTGGCATTTGTCAAACATAGAGCCTTTTTGTGGGTGCATATCTGTAATGGTCTCTCTGTTTCCTTTAGATGCCTTCTGAAAAGAACTGAATAAAACTTCTGGTTCTTCAGTTGCTCGCATCAATTTTGCACCCATTACGCAAAAAAAAACACTGTGTCTAAAAGTTTTTTTCCACTGACAGTACATGTTATTGTGAACCTGTTTACCCTTCCGTTGTTAAAGCTTGAAACACATGACTTGGATTTGGTCTCTGGGTGCTGACAGGTTTGGAAGGGCGCAGCCTGCCTTCCCACAGGGAAACACAATATTCTGCACAGATAACATCTCTGAGCTCACACAATTTATGTATGTACTTGCTGTTCAAACCCAGGTGACAGTTTTGTTCATCGCAGTGGGGGAAAAGCTTTTTGAAGTATTAAAGCCGTCTTTCATGTTAAACTATCCGTCAAAAAGTTCTCTACAGCTGCAGACAATGTGTCACCTTAATTATGAAAACTTTGACGGGGAAACGAGGCGAACAAGTGTGTTATATTTGGTGTGTGAAGGGCCCTAGCTCTCCGATGAAAGCTAATATTTCACTTGCCTAATTAAATCAATTAAATCATAAAAGAGATCGGTAATCACCAGAGAGGGCTCCTTGTGGCTCAAATCTGCTTCCACACTGGCCCTATTTTGGGTTATACATATTGACGCTGTGTATAAATGCCCCAATACCATTAACGGTTTCTAATGGAAAGATACGACACGTGTCACTCTTTTTTGAACAGTGTACGAAGCTGATGGAACACCCGGAATGAATGGGAGTTTTAGATCTTGGACAGCTGGAGAGATACACTGTAAGAAACACTTTAACTTTTAGCCAGTTAAGCCAAATATTTTTTTTGTATATAATGATGGAATAAACATGTAAAATTTCACGTGTTCCTTTTCCTTTTCAATACACATATCAATGACGAGAGCCTATTTTCCATTATAGTTAGAACATCTTCCAAGTCTTTTATTTTCCATCCCTTGGAATGTAATCGTGTTCATAGGATTATTTCTAGACAAGCCAAGAATATCGCTAATTTCAATATCTATGAATAATTGTTTTCCGTGACATGAATCATAAATAGAGCCATTAATTTAGTATAAAATCTGTAATGTGAGGGCTTAATGCGGCTACAGTCATATTTAGCGCATAAAAATGTATGTAATCATATACTTGTCTAAAGAATGTATAATTCACAACTTTGGACTTCATTTACAGTTTTTAAGTAGTTTTTTACATAACTTTATAAAGCTTTTCGTGTAGCTTTTATTCCTGCGTTGCATTTTGTTGAGTAGATGCAATAAGTTTTATCCCCTCATATGTTTTATTCAATGCATAAATACAAAGTTCACTTTTAAGTGATCAAATCTCCATTCCATTACAGCCACCTTGGGATTAAGTGAATCAAA
>VKOC01000003.1:36309269-36322623 GCA_009364415.1 Spea multiplicata | reverse complement strand
AAAAACATTTAGAGTGACGTATTTACTGCAGTTAGTTCCTAAAGCTCGAACTCAAGGCAATGGAACTGTATTACGTTGCAGCCCAAGGGTTAAACAGCTTGTGGGCCGGGGAAGATGAGAAGGTGGGGGTTCATGTCATTCATTAATGCCTTAGTTAAGTGATTGATATGCGTAATTTTCCTGTCAAAGCTGGACTTTTCTTGTAAACATGTCAATTGGGAAAGTTCAAGCTTGTCACTTGGATTTATGGCTAAAATAACATGTAGGTAAAAAAGAGAGACAAGCTCCCTTCTCCACATTCCCCCAAGGCTGGATACCTCATGTATTCCCTGGGGGGGTTGTTCCTACCCACAGACACAGCTGAGATAACAACAATAAAGTAGACTTTTCCATTATTAAAACATTCATAGAAAGTACTCTCTTTTTACAGAGGATAACAATCGTTATCGATCTTAGGGGTATTCCTGACATGGCTTCATTCAAACATTCACAATATAAAGCAACACGTGGGACTGTGCAGCCATATCTTGTGCGTGTTTCATTTCTATGGGGTCACGTAATCTATGGAGGGTGGATTAAGCAGAAACAGGGACAAATTGATTTGGAGATCTGACAACGGACATATAAGTCGGATTAATATTTGAATTCTCAAAAATTAGAAATGCCATTACATTGCTATTTGGAAGAGTGCAAGCTTCTCAGGATGTGGCACAGATCGTAGTTCGAAACAGCCTCTGGTCTCAGGGTGAGTGGACAAAGTCTCAGGATCACAGTCTGGAGCTGACTCCTTCATGTTCCATTCTGATTTAATGCTATATGAGCATTTCAGTGACAAACACAAAATGTATAATTTGATTTCCTTCTGTGAGTTTATAGATCACACATACTACAGGGCAGCACTTTGCACATGCTGGGGAGCAACATGTGAATTGTACATGTCTCCTCGATAAAATGGCTGATATGGTCACCCTAATCCCAACTGGTACTTTTCTCACATTCTAAATTCCTGCTTGAATGCAAGTGACTGCATTCAGAACAATTTGCCAAGTAATGGTCTCCCAGTTTTGTGCGCAGGTCAGGACTGGTGATGACTAGGTGGCCATGGCACTTTAAAGCCAGCAACCCCCTGGTGACATAAGGACAGCCAACAGCTAGATATGCACTATATCATATTGTACAGATGCCTCCCCAGTTGCCACCCCAATGTCTAATAAATGAAATGTCATGTATGGCATTAAGGTGTCATTTTTACTATAACATCCATAACACAGAGTGCCAGCATATTTGGCATATGTATATATGAGGGCATATATAATATAGTCTCCACTCTTTTACTGTATAATAGCAGTATCTAGTTTGTAAGTCATAATTGGATACAGTATTTTTTTGAAAATAAAAACTAAAAGGACATATTTAACCTGTGTATTTCTGTCCGATTAAACATTCCAATAATATCATATTTTTAAAGAATATTTTTTTTTAAGGAGCTAACCCGATATGAATATACTCAGCATCACTTAGCCCATCAAAACTTCTCTGCCTCAAGGTATTTTATCCATACTGATACAACAGCCAGTTATACCCTGTGTATATGATAGATGTATTAAGTCAATGATTATGGATGTCTTAATTGCTTATTGACACCTAAGGGAAATAAAACAGTTACGCATTATTGAAAAAACCTTCAGGGCACTCCATAAACTGTGGCACCAACCTAACGCTACCTTTCTATCATTGTAAAAAAAATTAAAAAACATCTTATCTGCAGAACACTTGAAGGATGCCCCTAGGGAAAAGTCAGGTTAAAATAAATTGCATGAATAAGCATTTAAATTTTTTATTTTTTTTTAAATCTCTGCCCTTGCTGATGGACCTTCCAAACTTACATTCTATCCCCTCCATCCTATTATAATGTTGCATGTCTCAGCTGCTCAGTTTGAGGGCTTATGAGTACCACCCTATTTATGTTGCCTACCTTTTTGAGGGTATTTTTTGCTTGTAATTATTTTATCCTTAATTTTGTTGTTAAGGCTTTAAGCAATAAATCTATGTCATGTCTTGGCAGATCTACTGCCCGGATGCCTACTGTGACCGACCAATGCTACAGCAGGACCAGGAGTGATATTTCAAAAGCATATCAAAAGATGTAATGAGAAGATTCAGGAACCTAAAAAATCCTATATAAAAACGAACACCAATGTGTTCCTCTTCCTTGGGGATTTACCCCGACAGTTCATATGTATGGTTATATGAACTTTCATTTAAAGAGACAAACGTTGACAGATTCACTTTAATCATAAACAGTAGGGTAGGTAAAGGAAAAAAGTGTCAACAAGTGAAGGTTTTTACCTTTCGTAAATCAACGTATACATTATTACAACCAGAAATATCAGAGCTGAATAGGGAAATTAAAAATTATTATGAGCTGACTGTAAAATTAAATTAAATAAACGTCTGTGTATTTAGACAAAAGAGCCTTTTTTGATTTTTGTTGTTTCCTGATAATGATAAGACTTGTGAATTCGGGTGGCTATGAGCTTGGTTTTAACGAAGACGAAACTGACGAAAACAAATTGTTGGCCATTTTTGAAAGCATTCAAAAAAATGTGGTTAAGGTTCAAAGTGGGTACATGTGTTAAGCATTCAGAGCCCAATAAATCTAACAAGTGTAGCTTATTAAGCAAATGCAAAAAAGGTTCCCCACAGCAAAAGATAAAAAGGCTAAATTTAACCATTGCAATGCCAGATATATCTATGCTGAAAGAACCTTATCTAAGGTCACTCTAAAAATAAACATTTATTAATATCTTTAAAAATATCAACCAAGACACCAACTTATATTAGAGAGGTGCAAAGATGAGGAAAAGAAAACTAAAGATCTCAGGGGTTCTGTGGACCTCAAGTTACTCCTACTGGTAATCTGTTCCACATATCCACCACTCTCTCAGTAAAGTAAGTCTTCCTTACATTAAGAAAAACTTTTTATCATTGAATATGGGTCAGTGGTGTGCCAAATATGATAATAATACCCCAAGTCATGAACACTGGGATGTTTAAAGTGTTGTATTTTTCCGGCAATAAATGCACCATATATTGTATATATACATATGTATCTGGTCACATCAGGAAGTATGATAACTCCCATTAGTGAATGAGTTTACAAAAATATAACATCTAAAACATTGAATCCTGTGTAACCTGTCATGTGAAGCAGAAAAACTACAGTACACTAATTAAAGTAATTCACATATAGGTGTATAGAAATATAATTAAAATGAAATTAATGTTTATCGTACATTTAAACCGTGGCGTGTTCCTATTTGTGACAATTCTAAAACAAACTTTTCGCTTGCGAGAGTTATATTTAAAAAATAACATTTTTTTATTCTCTATCCAACTATATTAC
The DNA here is from genome assembly GCA_009364415.1 of Spea multiplicata. Classification (NCBI taxonomy): domain Eukaryota; kingdom Metazoa; phylum Chordata; class Amphibia; order Anura; family Pelobatidae; genus Spea; species Spea multiplicata. Next base: position 36,319,217 of record VKOC01000003.1, on the reverse strand, counting down.
CATCACACCATATTAGTATTTATTTTCTGTAATGTGAGGCAATTAAAACAGAACCACATTACTGTTTTTCACATCTCATCACAGAAATTGAAGTCTAATGGAGTAAAGATACTAATCACAGCTGATGGAGAATTTGTAATGTGATGAATTCCCCTTGTTGTGTGTGAAGCACAAATCTCCCCTCGTTGCCTGCAACGTAAAGCAAGAGACAGGTTCCGATGGCTGGTTTCAATGTCCTTTACCAATAAGTGGCCAATAATTAAGGACAGCGGCCACCCAATGAAGTAAGTGCAACCAATGGCTGCATATGCATGGTGACACTCAACATTTTTGTGGTCACGTGGTATTTCCAGTCGCATTGGGCCACTACACCATATGGCCAGTCCAGGACCGGTACCGTAGGTCTGGATCCTGATTAGTGGTTCTAGGTACAGAAAAGAGGCAATGCTTTCTTGTGATTTCTGCTCAATTCAAGGTATTACAATTTCAGTATTTTTCAAAGATATTTTACTTATCTCTTTTTGTTATGGGCCTTGAAAATCAGTAGTTAGAGACACATACACCATCCAGGGTACTTATCACTCCATTCTGAAAAATTCCAATTTAGGATAATTAACTAATAACAAATTAAGGCTAAATCTAATAAATATGAAAGCTCATGTAGGATTTTTTTATTTTCTATTGATTAATCTGCACCTTGATTATAATCAATGTGGCTGGTAGGCAGCCATATTGGTGTCTAAAATCCATATTTAAAACAGCAGCTGAAGGACCGCATACTTACTTCTCCTTAGAATCAGAACAAACTTTAGACCCACATTCTAAATAAAGTGTTATATTCTATTTTGACTGCTCTGCATTAACTTTCAATATATTTTAATACATGCAAATTGGTTCCTGGAGTTAGAAAATTAGACTCTACTAAAAGTACAAAGCTTTCTTAAGTATAGTTTTCCAGCTGACATTAATGAGTCTAGCAGCAGCCAATGGCATATCTCCTAGCTGAACATTGATGTCAATTAGAATACATGCCATTGGCTGCGGCTAATCACATTGATTTCAAGAGAGGCACTACAGAGCATATGCAAGAAGCGTACATAAGTATGCGTACAACTGGTTTTGGTAGAGGCAGCCAAGAGGAGGAGGAAAACAAGACAAATATTTCATTTTCCAACTCCAATAACTGAAGAACGCATTCGCTATATAGACTCTAATATGCATTTTTTGAAAACGAAAAACTATTTTGGAACCAGCCAATCCCTTTTTAATATAACAGCATAAGCATTTTTAAATTTTAAAATTCTGTGCAACTACTGTACATCACAGTGAATGTGGGGCAAATGAGCTAAGGGACATAAAATAAGTATATTGCTGTGTTTATTATAGCTAAGTGACATTTAGAGCAAGGGATAACTGCAATCCATTAGACGTAACATATTAGAGACTGTTGATTTTGCATAAAAATTAGTCTCTCTCTCTAAACCAAGATAAAAAATCCTCAATTGGTCTAAATCTAGTGGTCTTCAGCCAATCCATAATCCAGGTGGCATCAGTGTGAAGCAGCTTTTATCTGTGCTTACCAGTGCTTGTCATTTACTACTGTGTTTTGACACTTCGGAACAGCGCTGGTACATAATGGTGCCTTGTACGCTCTTGACATGCTGAGTGCTAACAGTGGGTGCCGTTTTTTAAGACTGTACTACTAGCTGTGAGCCATAATGGCTCTTCATACCTCTGTCCATATTGCTGATAAGGCTGACCAGGCAAGCAAAGACAACTTCCCTTAGTAGTGATTTAACCCACTCTCTTCTGGCTGCTATGTGATAGATAATGAATGCCTGGGTACAGAGTTTTCCAGAGTTTATGTGATTGCTCTGTTCTGCAAGAATCCCTTGCAAAATATAATAAGTAAAAATATTAGAAGTGTCTGATTTGGACTCAGAATAGAGGCTTCCTGGATATATACTTTTGAGATCCCTGATAATGGCAGTCTCACATTTAAGCATCTATCCTTTTCCTTTGGAGGATAATTGCCCCCAGTGCTTTATTGAAAGTTTTGATCCATGACATCTGCCATAGACGTATATACAGTGCTGTCTTATGGTGTCTCCTGGACTCAGTTATGATGTCATATCCTGGTCCTATACCTTTTTGGTTCTAAGTAGAGTCTGTTCAAACCTCTTTATACACATCTGCTGAAGACTAAAATGGAAAAGGCTGTAGCTTGCTCATAGCTATATGTGGGTAGGCCACAGAAAGATCTCCAACTTCTAGAGAAGAGGCTTCGTGAAGGGGGTGGTCTAGTCCCAGATAGTCTTTAGCGGGCAGGGATGAAGTAGTCAGGATAGAAGTGGGGAGTGGGTGTGACACCCCACCTACTCAGGGAAATAACAAAACTGACCCAGAGACTCAGGGAAGCAAGGCTTTATCCAGAGACTCAGGGGCAAATCCAGAAGAGTTCTCAAGTATGCTCATGAGTTGTGACAGATAGTGGATATGCAGGAAATACTATAACCTATGTCACTGGAAATCAATAGCCCCATGCTTGATAGAGACCTTAGGTTCATGCCTACTACCTCTAACAGACATACAAACAAAAACTTACACCAATGCAATGCCAAAATCTGTCAAGCATACCATAGATATACTGTAGCGCACATGGGATAAGCAAAGAATACAAGTGTTCCAGAATAAAGATTTAATTTGTCTTTAAGCTTATCTTAAGGGTAAGTAACGTCTTTGGATTAAAACGGCATGGGTAAATTTCCATGTAAGACGGTCCAATCAGCTTCCAGCCCTTAAGGGTGTTATTAATTCAGCCACCAGTCAAATTTCTGATGCCTGCTTATAATCTTCAAACAATGCTTCATTGCTTATTTACATCAGTTTTATCATCCAGGGTATTGGAGCGTGCCAATTGTTGTGAAATCTCCTTTGTGTTTGCCTGTCTATTGTCTTGAACGTATCGAGCTGCGATGTTTCTGTCCACAGTAGCAAAGCTTTGATAGAAACTCATTTTTTTCACTCTCCAGACGTTTGGCCTAATTAAACCAATGCTATTTGCATCGCCCTGGTCTCTCTATCCATCCTGCCTTTCACCCCGGGCTACAAACATTACAGGCTCTCCAGTGGGGCGATGGGGGAATTTAGCCGTTCAACCTCATTTCCCTGAACAAGATGCATACAGAAGGGAGCGTTGAGCCGTCCAGCTAACAACCATTCATTTACCTTGTGTCTAGCGAGAAGGAAAATGTAATGGTTACAAAGTAAATGCCCAGCAAAGTTATTGTAGCAAACTTTTGCTGGCAGCATCAATACAGAGGAACAAAACAATGTTAGTCTAGAGCTGCTTGCTAAAGCTAGGCACCTATCATAAAAATGTATACATTGTTTTCCCTGTATACCATTGGGTAGTGAGTTCTGTTCACTTATAATGAATATGGCATACAGTAGTTTAGTATTTCGCTCTTGGTGCCCGAGGTTACAGATGATCTATTACAATAACTGGTGTGTTGAAAAGGTTGATCCAGACTGTGAAGTAATGATTCTTTTCTCAGGCTATATTAGATCTCTATAGTACTCCTGTCTATTAAAATGCGTGGACCTCGTCTTGTGGAAGCCCACGGTGCATTGTTATGGATTATAGCACAAACTGTAAGTGCGGCTGATTTTAGGGCATACACTGGGCCTTCGACTGATTGCGGGTCTGTTGACTTCTCAGGCTAAGACACATACATAGCTTTAGGGGTGTAAAAAGCGGGCAGCCATATAATTAACAGATGATGGCAAACTTGCTCCAAGTCATTTGCTATCTAGGAACAAATTAAGTGTGCGGTATTTGCCGGAATGTTACAGATTTAATAGAAATCTTATTTTCTTCTCTACAAATCTTTATGTGTGATTTAATGAAGGGTGAATTTTCTTGTCTTCTGTTTTTTTTCATGTAGGGTTGCCACTGTCCATGACAATGATAAAAACATCACCTTAAGGACATTACAAATACTAACAAAGGAACAGCCATGCTAGTTTCAACACAACTTTAGTAACTGTTATCATGTTTCCAGATGCCTCTGGGAACAACCCTTATTGCATATGAGCCATGGAGGCTAGGCATTATCTGAAATGTAGTGCTGTCACTTTAGCTTTACTCTATATTACTGATAGTTCTGGAACAGCTTGGTCAACTTCAAATAAATAAAGCGGACCTGTCACAAGTCTCAGACTGGCAAATTGGGCAAATGTCCTGTGGGCTGGTGTTAGATGCTGTGGGTCACTCACCTTCACTGCCACCCGGGCCACAAGCTAGATACAAGTGGCCGCATGCTGCACAAGTGCAAGTGTAGTGTGTGGCTATGTGTATCCATCCAGTGGCCATAGGTACATTATTTAGCAGCCACTGTGTATGTTATACTTGAATAGGTCTGTTCTATAAGGGGTCCCTTAGACCAGTGGGGAGACTCTAAGCTGCTTCATTATCAGTTTATATGCTAGTATCACCCCCTCAAAACACATCACTCCTTTCTAGGACTCCATAAGTGAGCATATCTACCATGGTCTGTCTCTGACCCTACTATTAGGGGATCTGTTGACAGGTGAATATACTTTTATTTGTCCATATGTTGAATGCACAGCTTACGAGAATGTCCAGAAGTATGAAATATCTTTAAGAATTCATCTAAGGTGACCAAATAAGCTTACAATCTCATTTGTCTTTCTTGACTCAAGCTTTCTTTAGCTTGCCTGGGGTTACACAGAAAAATGACACTTAGAAACAATATCAAGGCAGTGGCATTTTGTCTAAGTTATTGCTTTAGTATAAATCACAAGACATACGGCCTATAACACCCATCTTCTAGTCCTGGCTGCAATCAGCTGTAAAATATTCCACGGTTTTCCATTTTATGTACACAGTCTGCTCAACAAGAAAATAGCATCTAGCAGACAATAGAGAAGAGGACACAAGTCCCCCACTCGCTCTCTCTCTATCATGTCAGAATAATAAGAATCTGTGATTTCAGCACTTACGGGGTCAAAGATACACAATGTGTTACACTTTGCAGTGTTTTTCTACTGACATTTGGGGAAATTGCATTTATGCATAGGACGTACGGCGCTTAAACACTGCACTGCGATGGTGCCACTGAAACTGACAAGACGGTTTGATTTATGAGCCCAATTCCCTAAAACAGATGCTGAGAGTAGTAGAAGTGTATTTTTTTATATTCCTCCTTGCTTTTATCCGTCCTGGCATTGATCAGGTGATGGATTACTCTGCCTACCGTTGTCTAAGGTAGTTTTAAATTTCATCCAGCAAACAACAAACCAGAAATGCATAATTTAACTCATTAAGGATAGTAAGGGGAAAAGTTCCATTACTTTTTTTTATATGTATTTTTTCTGAGCGTCACACACATAATTATCTATGTCACTGTTACTTAGCAGGGGAATGGTGAAAAATATAATAATTTGGGGGAGCAATATTATACTTCTTGATTGTGTTAATGTAAGCACAGATTTTCACAGGCTAAGCAAAAAATTACTTTTATTGCCATGGTTATAGACCTTAAAATCTGGAAATTCCCCCCCTAACAGGCAGGAATGAAGTGGGGATAGCCCCCTTATATCTAGGAAAGGAGTCTGGGAGAGGACAAAGCCAAGCAGAATTTGGACACAGCCGAACTTATAGCGATGTCATCCCAGTGACTGCATTTTACACAACCAGCTGATATTTTGTAGTGTTTTATTTTATTTCTGTTGTTCATATGTACAATTAACTCTGAGGTCAATACTGAAGAGCAGGATTAAAAAGATGTATTTGGTGTACAGTTGCAACCAGTCATATCTGAAAAAACAAAAGGGAAATTGATTGTGCACTCCAAAGAAACAGAATTAATTCCATATATTTTCAATACATTTTAACTTAAATATATCAGTGCTGAGTCGATAGATCTCAGAGAGGAGTCCATGGGTACCGATTAGGGTGACAACATTGGTCATGGCTTGTGTGTTGAACAAGTGCTGTCCTGCAGTATGTAGGATGCTGAAGGTCATGGATGGGAATCAGCTAATCAGCTATACATCCCATATACTGCAGGGCAGCGCTTGACTTGGTCTGGTGAGCAAAACATGGCCGATGTGGTCACCCAATTATGTAATTTACAGAAATGAAGATGCATTGATAGGAATGCTGGCTAGAAACCGCTTACAGTAATCATTCCGGGATATCACAAGAGAACACATCATGATTTCAAATGTTTCTTGTGTGAGAAATGGTCAGAATTTGGAAGTCGTACACAATGGAAAATTCCAGGTTTTGATAAAAGGCTTATTCTGTGGAGCAACATCAGAGGGGGTGGTAGAATGGAGCAGCCACAGGCAGCTAGAGCAAGTTTCAGGTTTGGGGGATATGTTTGGGAAAATAGTAGCTGTGTTTTGGGCAGTTTTATCTTAAGGATATGCAGTGACATCCAAGATGAAGTAGCTTTGAGACAATTGGTGACCTGAATAAAAAGGAAATGATTATCTGTATGTAATGTGGAGAGAGGTGATACTGCGGTCCCAGTTAGTTTATTTATTTACAAAGAGAGAGGACATTGAGGTGTCACGGTTCATACAGCTTTGTAATTAATGTACACTGTAATCTGAATCTTAGTTCTCTGTTTACAGACTTGGAATACACAATCCTTTCAATTATATTTTAAAATTAGACCATTTGATTTTTTAAATGAACTGTCTCAACTTGCATGTTTTACAAGAGTAAATGTGATACTCTGACCAAAATGTGTTGCGTATATTTTTCTTACATCTGTAGGTGATGTTTGCAAGACCAAAAATAAGAAGTGTTCAATAGCATGTTTTTATGGTATTCTTCTCTATAGAGTATTGGCGGGATATACATTTGTAGTAAAAGTGAAGACTCTATTTATAAAAAATAATAATTTCATTTTTGGCACTGTGGCTTCATTATGTACGGGGAGTAAAAAACCTAATACAGGCTAAGCAGTTAGTGAGATTCAATTTTCTTACTAAAAAATAAAAAACACTCACACACACACATAGACTTCAGGCAGTCTCAACACACACACACAGATCAGGCAGTCTCAATTACACACACTCTGCCACCCAGATATGCCACTCTGCCTCCCCCCGGATATGACACTCTGCCTCCTGATATACTTTATCCCCTTGATATGCCCATTCTGACCCCACTAGATTGACACTCTGCCTCCTGATATGCTTTATGCCCCTTGATATGCCATTCTGCCCCCCTGATATGCTTTATGCCCCCAATATCATATGCTCCCCTATATATGACACTTTGCTCCCCTATGACAATTTACCTCCTGATATGCCAGTCCGCATCCCCTGATATGACACTACCCCCTGATATGCCACTCTGCCTCCTGAAATGCTTTATGCCCCCCTAGATATGCCACTCTGCTCCCTATGCCACTCTGACCCCCCGACTTACCAATGCATCCCCAGACTTCCTGGCTTGTGGAGGCAGCCGGTGTACATCTGCACGATGCTCGTAGACAACCTTCGCTGCTGCTTGTCACATCCGCCGGGGCTTCTATGCCGGCGCTCCATCATAAAAGCCCCGGCGGAAGTGCTGGATGCAGCTGGTTGTCTGCATCACACAGACGTCCACCGGATTCCAGGGAGGGCTAAACGATAAAGAAAAGAAAAAAAGACTCACGCAGCACCCGTAACTGCATGTCCTGGGCGTCGGGTGATATGAATTACGTTAAACCCGGATTATAGGTCGCACCCCCACTTTTAAGTGCGGGGAAAGTGCGGCCTATAATAGGGTAATTAAGAAACGATTCTGGCGAGCTCTACATTTTATTAAAAAAAGGAACCGGCTGAATCCCACCACTGCAGCTAAGCCCCAAAAGAGGAAGATGTCTGCTCCCATAGTATATATATATATATATAATATACAGAGTTGCCTTGCATGTAAGGTACACTACACACCTTTACATATGGTAAGTGTAGTGAATTGTAACATGTATTATCAAGGACAGTGATAGAACATTTAAAGAGTGCTACCTAAATGATTCAGAGGGTGCAAATCAATGGAGTGACAATTAAATACAGAGCAATTAATATCCAATGGTGTTTATTAATTGCTCTGTAGTTAACCATCACTCCAGCTGACGTAAGTGGAGTGGTGAATTGCACCCTCTGAATGATTAGGTCTTGAAAAACATATGTGACAGGTAAACGTTGGGAGGTTCTGGTCCTTTGTTGAGAAACACATAAAAGTCTCATAAAAGGTAGAATTAAAGTGTTAGTTATGTTGGTTCATTGCGAGTGCAGGTATCCAAAGCACCAGCAGACATGTTTATTTAGCATGTTGTGAACACATCCAAGGAATGCGATTTCCATTTTATAACTATTGTTATATTAATGATGAGCAGTGAAAGCAGTCGTGTGGATCGCATTGCACTTCTTACAGCTCATTAGTTTTTATCCCTGTTTTTTTTTATAGCTACCTAGTTCTAAACTTCTCAATAGGTAATAACCACAGCAGTAGCGCAGGTACATATAGAACGGTTCTGCACCGACGTTGGTTTTGCCCCTGGTTGGAGCTCCTGGTTCTTAGATTTACATTAAACCTTCTTCTAGAATTTCTGGATATGTGATTTTAGGCTGTTAGGATTTTCACAGCATCCCATAACATTCAAAGCATTTCCCTTTCTGGTGCAAGTATTCAAAGGGCTCCTGAGAATTATGGGAAGTTATTTCAACATATAATTTATGATTTTAGAGCTATTGTGCATGACATGTAATTAAAAGACGAATAAATGATGATGTAAGTGAGAATTCAGGTCACATTCGTGTTTGTTCTATGGGCTACTTAAAGTGTTTTGCCTTTAACAGGGAATAACTTGATAATTATGAGTAATTGCACAATTAATGGTTATTAATATGTATGTATATTTTACAACAAAAAAAACAATGAAGACATTATCTCTGCTTTCCACCTCGCCCTAAAGTTTTAAAAAGTTTCTACTTTTTTTACTGAGGCTAACAGGCACAACATACTGTAAAATATAATTTATGATATGCCATTTTCCTTCTTTTCAAGCTACTGGAAAAGGATGGCATTTAATACACATTCCTGTTAACCCCTGCCATGCTACGAAGACTTAAGATAGGGGCAGTGACTGGTATGGGAGAAAGGGACCAGGAAGATTAGCTAGGGGATATTTACAAAGATGAACACGAAGAAAAGAAGATTATTTGTGTTGTGCTTCTCCATGTATGTTTAGACACCTCGTTCTTAACTAGTTCATCTCAGGCTTATAAAATGGGCTCACCTTGCTTTCCCTACAGCACCCCTCATGCCCCCAAACAGTGGGAGAAAAGAGTTCCACCAGGGGACCAGGTATGGCGATAAGCCAAATGCACACTAAACGGTGAATTGCAATGGGACATCCTAGTAGGTAATACGCGGGCATACCTAGGATCTTGCAGGATTTGAACCAGGGGAGCAATGTTTGGTCAAGGACCTCACTTTATTCCTACTCCTTACCCATTCCAGTATAACTAGATTTAGCCCTGCACAGCTATCCCCACCTGCTGGGTTGAGTTGGATATCACCCAGGGCCCTAAGGTTTTATATTAATGATGTAACGATAAAGGGTTGGAGGGGTTGTACAAAAACCTTTATTATGGGTGTAAAGAGTAAGGTGTATCATGAACGATTATTTCTGGTGAAGCCATTTCTAAGATTAATCTTGTTATATTTAAGTTGTAGCTTTGAGAATGTCATACCTGTGTATAAAAGGGGTGCCAAATATGTAGGAGTATATAATCCTCCAAATTGTTAGAATTTTGCCAATCGGCCTGACTGTAACAATGTTAAAAAATGTAACATTTCCGTTTCAATAGCCTATGTTCCATGTTGTAGCACAGTTTTAAAATAACGTTATATTGCTT
>VKOC01000003.1:36292587-36304598 GCA_009364415.1 Spea multiplicata | reverse complement strand
TTCTTTTTTTAATCAAGAAAAGGAGCTAATAATTTCCTGCACTATGTTGTGCTCTCTCAATTTTTGCTTTGAATTTTCAGTTTATGCTAGTGGTTTGGGGGTCTGTGACCAGAAAACTAGAAAAAAAATAATAATTTTATCACTTAAAATTATAGTATTTTGGAGCAAAATTACTGTTTTTTCACATAGACAGTACATAGCTTTCTGAAAAAGCCTTTTTTCATTAAATCTGTTTACATGACAAAAAATAATCCTTGTTATACAACACTACCAATTTATTTGGTGCTTTATAGAAAAAAAATATGATAATATTGCAGGTCAGCGACACCGAACAAGACCCCTTATCCATGGTAGGCAAAATACTTTTTTTTTTTTACTAAAGATCGCGTTTTCACGTGACTGGCACAATTCAATGTTCATTGTTCAATTGATTGTCTAGTTGTCCCTGAGCCGACCTTGAATAATACTCTAGTTGGTCCCTGCCTTAAAGTTCACCCAGCTGCATGAAGGGGACAACTCACCGGAAAACTAAGGTCATCCTAGCATTTAATGATTTAGCTCTCAACCAGCAGAAGTTAGTGCTGAAAAGATTAGAGGGTAACTAACTGTTCATATAATTTGATCTTAAGATCAAGATATAATTTAATCTTTAAGAGCGCCATGTTAATGAACATATATACCATATCCTGATGGTATAGAGGGAACAATCCACATTTTCTTTCACTTCATAGTTCACATGATACCACAATCTGTGTCTAAATGTGCAAAGCATTTTGCAGATAAATGTAAGTGAACTTTAATATTCATTATAACGCATATACCCCTTTCAAACACGGGGGTGTCAGCTCACAAACAAGAATTGCTGAGGGTAATAGCAGTCTCTGGAGAGGAACCCGTTTAACTAGAAATGCAGAGTAGGTAGCAGAACAAGTATTGACTTCTGTAAGGGAGAATACTAGGATAGATTGTCCTTAAAGGTAAATATTGAGTTTGGCTCTGCTAAGGTCAATGTTTACCTCCTGGCTCCATAAATCACAGTGATTGGCTCTGCAGGATCAATATTTGCTGACTGCTGACTTCAGAGACATGTCCTTGCAGTAGCAAAAACACAGCAAGGTGCTAGCATGAGTGACAAATGAGCAAGGAAGGTGGCGTTTTAGGGTTTACGCTGTTGAACCGCTGCTGATATGAAATAGACAATAAAACCATGTATCGTACTTAAAGTACTATAGTCTCAGCTCCTCGGAACGGTAAGAAAATCACAAAAGCTTTTAAATGTATTGTACAAATACCAACAACAATGACTGGTGCTCTCTGGTGCCATTGTCTGCTTGGTATATTCATCAAGTTTCAGTCACCTGCATTCCAAAAAATGTGCATTTCACATGTGCCCCGTGACAAGCTATTTGCAGCAGACTTTGTGGATATATATGGGTTCTCTACAAATTCATCGGGCAGTCTAATCATTTGTGCCAATCCACCCATAAAAACGTATCCTTTGTGGGAGATGTATAAAAACCTTTATGTTGACCTAGTAGAACATGGCTAGAACATCTCACCTGAAAGTGGGCTACTTGGGGGTGAAACCTATGCTTTTAGATATTGGTTTTTCTCAGCTTGGAGGTAACATGGAGAAGATTATTATTTATGAATGTCTTGTATGTTTCAGGTTATTACCCGTTCCAGTAATCCTCTTCTCGCTCTCCCTCTGTTTGCCTCTCCTTTAACTACTTTTCTCTTTTATATATATGTGTCCCTCATCGTTCTTGTCGTCTCAGCCCGTTTTCGTTCCCTTTAAGTCTTTTTGTGCTTTTACCCAATGCTATCCCCATTTAATTAGCTTTACTATTTTTTTAATGCTAAGTCCTATTACCAAAACAAATGTTTAATATTGAGTATTTTTGAGTGCCCTCTTTATCCTGTTTACATTTGAAAGACAAAGGGAGGCTCCTCCGTGGAAGTCATTGATTTGTGATGTCAACAGAGAGTAAGGAGCCTGTTCCAGGCCACGCTTTTGCCTTAGTCCAAGTAAACTATATTTAGACAGCTGGTTGTAACGTGGTTATCTGGATTTAAACCAACAATCCCGCAGATCCCGCACTCTGCAGCTGCTATTCCTGAGGTAGTGCTTCCTGCTGCACCATGACCACAGGAAGTGCTCACCTGGTAGCTATCTGCCATTACATTAGAAGGTACTCATTCTCCAGTTATATCTAAGGCCACTTCTTGTCCCCATTGCCCTTGTGTAGTCTAGCTGTTAGTAACAGTGTCTAATGGTTTAGATGTCCTGTTGTGGCCCATTTTGCTGAATTAACATTCCTGGCCACGACTGGTTCGTGTTTTGAATGATTTTTGCCTGTACTGACTTTGGCCTGATTTCTGACATTCTGTATCTCATCGTTCCTGAACCTGGCTTGTCTGACATTGTTCTACACTTTCTGGGTTGTGGTGTATACTGGTGTATCACCAGGGGGATGATTGTCAAGTCCCACGGCCGCTCGAGACCAAGGGGGGGGACCCAATTGGAGGGTGAAAAAGTCAATGTTGGTCTTGAGGGGTACATTCTTTTCAGCTATATTGCATCAAGGGGTCTGACCTAAGAAGACATAATGTTTTCTTAGGTCCTATTCTGACTGGCTTATATTTTCATAGGCCTCAGGGTCCTAGATTCCATAAGGGTCAAATACAGGTATCTGAGTTTTATATATAGTACATATATATACAATATTTGCATTTTATTTAATTATTTTTAACTAATGGAGTATCCCCTGCTCAATGTCTATGTACGGTATATTGTGACATGAATCAATATTTACACTTCTTCTTACGATGCAAGGAAACACAGGTGTAATGTAGCATTTACAGCCAAACGTTTAAGAACATTTAACTTTTTCCATGAGGCCATGTTTGTTAATGTCTACTTAGTCCTATTGGACTTTAATTAGGCATCTCTTATTTTCTCAATGGCACCCGTGTCTGTCAGAGGGCACAGTGAGATGGTAATTAATACCCACTAACTTGACAAAGCTGCTAATTTGTGATGTTTTAATAACAGGGCAATTACTTACTCATGAAAACCATCCATAGTATTTAGTAATTACTGTCTGCTGTCTGTCAATGGCCCCCACTGTTTCCCACAGAGCTTATAGAAATCGCATTTAGTCAGTCATTCTCAGTGTGAAATGATACGGGTTCAGAAGCTGTTACTCGGTAGTAGACAGTTCAATGGCTGTAGCTTCTTGTCATAATATGTCATTGACTGTAATATGACACTCTTCGATGGCCATAAACATAGCACTAGCTCAGATGCTGCAAGATGGCTTCATATGGTCCCACATATTAACTTAGCAGCTTTGACATGGTACTAGTTGAATGTCCTTTCATGAGACCTAGTTCAAAAGTTCTAAATGTACCCCATTTGGAATCTCTGTATGCTGGTGTTTACCAATTATAAGCAATGCATGTATGACCCACATCATGTACATACCATGAGAGGAGACATTTTAACCTGTTAAACATAAAAGATACCGGTGGTGTTGGCTGCCCAGTGGTCTAGGAAGATGAGCAACAACTAATTCCACGTACTTTCCACTCATGTTGTGATGGCTCATAGAGTCAATCAGATGTGCAATTATCACAAAACTGAAAAAGACACTGACTTTATAAACCCCTCTATTTGTCCCCTGCGATTTGGGGAGAGACACTGCTGCATAACAGCACTTTTCACTTCCCGCTACAGCTGATCGATCAAGAATAAAGGACTGCAGAGCCCTGCTTTCCGATCGCAGTGTGATAAGAACACAGTGGCATCACAGTGAGAAGAGAGAAAAAAAATCCAAAATAAAAAATACATTAATATTTAAGAGACCCAGTAATGCCATCATAACATTGACTGCAAAATACCCAAGGAGATCTTTAGTCATCTTGTACGGCTCTATGACGTAGCAATGTAATGTAAAATAAAAAATGCTCAGAGAGAATTTTGGACTTTAATTCTGTTTCAAAGCATTACAAATCTAATATGGGCTATTACTGCATTCAGGGATGTTGCTGAAAATCAATTAGGATTGTTTTTTGCCCATGCTTTATATAAAAGGTTGGTGAGGACACTGATGGTAGAATGGGCTTTGTGGAATCCAGTAGGTTGTATTTTTTTCAAATTATTTGTGTAAAATGTAAATATGTGTAGACAGTTTGGGATCTTATATGCGCTATTAAACTCATTGACCCTATAAACTAAATCTGGAATAAAATGACAGTACGTGTTTCTAAATTCAAGACAAATAAATGAAAATAGATCCATAAATAAATTACATATATATATCATTTATATATTGTATTATTATATTATATTTCAAATGGGTTTTTTTTAATACTATTCATAGGATTTGGATGATTATCTCTCCACAATTGTTATAGTGTCTCCTCGGTGGCAGCTGATTCGGACAGTCATGTAACGGTGGTAGGAACAGAAGAGGCGATAACACCAGGACAGGAAAATAATTTGATGTTTCTGGCTACAAATCGCAGCATCTATGATGTAAAAATAACCCTTTAAACCAAGCATCTCCGTTTCGCTGAGAACAAGCTACAATTATTTTTAATAAATGAATTAATTTATGTGGAAAGCTGCGAGGCCTAAGTAACATATTAACCTTCCCAAATCATATGCTGTAAATTTGTAATTGAGAAATAAAACCGTAAAGCATCATGCAGTTAATTTAAAAATGCCAATGAAAATTGCTGTTTCTCAGTTTTAAAAATAAATAAATAAAACAGCTGCCTTGGATCCATAATTCTCGCTCCTGACTCAATTGCCCAGCTTGGAAAGTGATTTACTCTGAGTTCTGCTCAATACTTTTCAGCTTTATTTAATGTAACAGTTATGGCACATAAAAACTTTATTGGAAATCCTTTGGGAGTGTGATTGAGCAGGAAACAGTCATTGCTAATAACATTAGGACAGCAGCGAGAGAGGATCTATCGGAGCTCGGTCTTATGCTGACCTTTTATGACCAAGCTGATGAAAGGTTCCATGAGAAAATATTTCTGCGCTGTTATTGACTTGTCTAAGGCAGTCTTTTGGCCAGTCGCGTGGTAGTTCTCAGATGGAGTAGGGGCTTATAAGTTAAATCCGTCCGGTTTTTTTTTAAATTTATCTTGTCTTCCTTTTTTAGTGTCATGCTTTTTTCATATTTGACCCAGTAACGTTAATGGAACATGCTATTGGTCTGGCATCCCGTGGTCATTGTTAGTAGGTTCTTATGAAACAGAAGCTTCCAGTCTATCAGAGAAGCCTCAGTGTTGGGGGAGCTATGGGTTATTGCAGCCTAAATGTGAGAGACAAATCAGTTAAATAGGGTGCTATATGTTTATGAATTACAGAAATAATACTTCTCCAGTGTCCCTCAATATAAGGGGCAGTGCCTTATTGAGGCCCAAATTCATTTCTTTGTTGGCTCTTCTTATGTTCCTCATTCCTGTGAGCTCAGAATGTTTAGTGGGTATGCCCCATAGCCACCATTCTAACAAACTCTATAAAACAAACTCGAAACGGCTTTAGAAGAAAGTGCCAATGGCGCCCAAAATTCAGGAGTGTGACTAGAACCTGCAGGGCCCCCAGTGCGAAAATTGCACCAGGCCCCCAACTTTACCAAGCAACATATCCCACGGTGCTACCTTTGCCCCCAAACAGCCTGTGAGTACCTCATTTGCCCTCAAACAGCTTGTATGTGCCACATTTTCCCCAAGCAGTTTCAGTTTCCCCAAAAAGCCTTCCTGTGCCATCATTGTTCCTTGCCCCCCCCCACAGTCTAACACACACTCACACCACTCGTGCTAACACACACTCGATCTAACACCACTTACACATCCACGCTCACACACAGTTACACATCCACATCCATGCTCACACACAGTTACACATCCACATCCATGCTCACATACACTTATACATACACATTCATGCTTACATACACTTATACATAGCCATCCATGCTCACATACATGTTTACATTGACATTCATGAACACAAACACTTATACATAGACATCAATGCTCACATACATACAAAACATACACACCCCTATCCCTCCCGTCTGTACTTTCTTACCTCTCCTGCAGATAATGCTCGCACATTGAGTTGGAAGGGCCCTTTTAAAGCGGCACAAAGAGACAGGAACAAGTGGTTGTAGGGATCGCAGGGACCCCTTAGAGAGGTAGGCCCCGTCACAGTTGCAACCAATGCGACCTTTGTAGTTACACCACTGCACTAATTCACATTTGCATACACACATACTCACATATGTACACTACATCTTTAGTCCATATCACATTGTGGAAATTTGGATCTATTTTTATACATATGTGATTCAGATTTTTTTCCTCACTTGTTATATCTAGTGCGGCATGTACACTAACATACAGTACTGTGCAGAAGTGTTAAGCAGATGTGAAAAAAATGCTGAAAAGTAATAATGCTTTAAAAATAGACATATTAATACTTTATTTGTTATGTAACAAAATGCAAAGTGAGTGAACAGAAGAAAAATCAAATCAACATTTGCTGTGACCACCATTTGCCTTCAAAACAGCATCAGTTCTTCTAGTTACACAAAGTCAGGGATTTGGTAGGTATATAGTAGGGTTTATGACTAAACATGTATGCTAAACAGGTGCCCATGATAATCAATTTAATATGTAGGTTGAAGCACAATCATTAACTGAAACAGAACCAGCTGTGTAGGAGGAATAAAACCGAGTGAGGAGCAGCCAAACTCACTAAAAAGGTGAGGTTGCCTCTAAATCGAAAGCTACACCCTTTAGTAGAAGTGCACGGGGAGTAAAAGGCTCACTGGAATAGGGGCAACCTAATTTTGAGTCTTTAATCTTGAGTAAATAATCTTTTAAAAAAGATTTGAGGTGTTAGCAGACTCCAGACTGAGTAACCATATACAATGTCAAGCAGCGGCTACTAAGACTAACAAATTACTAGTAAGGCTATGAGTGCAAGATATGAAAATGTGATTATGTCTCTATACAGAGCATTAGTTGGGCCACATTTGAAATATGCTGTTCAACTTTGGGCACCAGTTCATAAGAAATATGTGATTGGATTGGAAAAAGTACAAAGTAGAACTACAAAGTTAATACGGGGGAATACAGGATATTACCTTTGAGGAACGTTTAGCTAAATTGGATTTATTTACTCTAGAAAAGAGATGACCTCATCATAATGTACAAAGAAATTTGAGGTCCATATGAAGCCAAAAAGGTAAAATCACCACCCCACAGACAAAGCTGATTAAAAGAGGTTGCTTATTAAGATCAGAGGAGCCGTATTTCCATCTTGACAGTAAGGGCTGTAAAGCCAGCCTACCAAATGAGGTGACCGCAAGAACAGCGGAGACTTTTAAGAATACACTGGATTGGCTTTTGGCAGGAAAGCAAACTCAGGGACACGCATAGTAATTCAAAGTTTTTGATCCAGGATTTATTTTGACTGGCTGTCGAGGGAAGAAAGAACTTTTCTCCCTTCTGGGCAAAATTGGCATTTACGTAAACGTTTTTGTTTTGTCTTCATCTGTAAAATTAGGAAAATCTCGGGAAAGCTTGAAGTCAATAGAATTTTGTTTTCAATCATGGTAACTATGTAATGTATTTAGTTATACTGTAGTTATTTAGAAAATCTAAATCCTGACCTTTACAGGGTACTGCAATGAATGATTATGAAACATACCAATATTAAATAGAATAGATAAAAAGTACAAAAAAACACTATATTAGCAATTATTCTGCTTTACAATCCTCTCTCTCTTTAAGATACCATTCTACTTAGACAAAACGTTCTAGGAGGCTAAATAAATAAAGCATGGTATTTTGTCTTCTAAAGGTTTATCCACATAAAAACCACAGAAATGGGGGGGGGACCTCTGTAGCACATGACAATTAAGAAAATATAAAGTCTTCATTTAAAGTTGATACCTTTTTAGTGAGCTAACATAGAAACAGATGTGAAATTACATAAGCTTCCTCGAATGGAATAAAAAAAAAAAACTTGTGACTAATACAAAATTTTATATGATAACTCAAAGAGTTATTCTTGGGAAGGGTTTAGGCATCCAGCAGCATTAGAATTATGTTCCTTATTCTGCATTTAGTTATAAATATGTTACATTTAATAGCATTGACTGCTTGCTACATAGGTTATGCATAGCAGCCAAAGAGGGCCCAGATGACCAACTACATATTTCCTAGGCGCTTTGATCCATTTGGTAAAAGATCACTGAACGTTATCACTGAAATAATGTTTATATTTAATGTTTGTTTATTTAGCATGAATAGTTTGTTTCTTTCATGGGCTCCGTGTGCAATCTATATGTATGTACAACCACACCGACTTGCTAAATTTAGTAAGGGTAGGGGTGTGAGTTTTTAAGATATAATGAAATGGTTAAAAGAGTATATTTAAAAAAATGTTGTTTTCTTTTTTTCAGTAAGTAAACATGGCAGGGCATTCTTCCTTTTTACTAGAAAAGAACACAGACTAAAAAAAAAAATAGTACGGCTACAAAATCGGAGAAAGTGAAGAAAAAATATAAGATTAGAAAAGTGAGTTTTATTGATCGGTTGGACGAGATTGATCGAGCAGTAACTCCACGGCCAGAAAACCACATATTTTTGGAGAACATTGATGAATAGATCTTTCCAAGCGTAGAAAAACTCGGCTTAGCTTGCTTGACGGATGTGACTTTGTTGCCAATTCAGGTTCTTTGTTTAACCCCTGCCCTGCTGGAAAGAGTTTAAAATGAAAACGGAAAACAGGAATACATAAAGGGTGCATAAAGGCCAGACTGTGATTAATGTGTAGCATTGGCAAATTGAGATCTGTGACAGATGGGCTCTAAAATGGTCCAGAGAAGTGGCAGCCAAGGTCACAGGAGTGGGCGAAAACCAGAAATTTGAAATATTATTTGTAGAAATATAACATATTAGTCCACACAAAGGTTGGCGATGTCACATTTTTTTCACCTTCATCCTTTTCATGATATTGCAGTAGGTAACAAGAATGACGTACAAATCAATTGAAAATACACCCCCTAACCTGAACAGTTTATGTTGGTGCCAGATTTGGAAACCTGATCAACGATACTTGAATGGGAGAGGAAAAAAAATGAAATTTTAGTTGTGAATGGCGAGAATCATGTTCTGTATGATATGCTACTGAAGTTAATTTGTTGCTTCATTGTTTCATTTTGTTTTACAAGGAAAGTGAAGTTCGACATGATAATAAACAATGTAAACTATTGGTCTTAATATTTGGCTCCATTCTTTTATGCCCATGTATCTGGTCTGAAATCAGGCTACCCGGCACACCTGGCAAATGTCCAGTGGGTTGCTGGCTGACAGCGCCACACTCACCACACTCACCTGATCTACCACTACAGTGGCAGATTGGATGCGGCTCTTTGCAGCCAGTAGGTAGATAGGCCCGGTCAATGGGCAGTCAAGCATTCCCAGCCACGGGCTGTACTTACACCATCAGCTGGTCGCTGGCCTCTATTCTTGCATTTTACACCAAACAGGCCTCTGAATTACAAGAGATTATGCTAAAACTTTTAAAAAGTATTATGGGGACACTTTGGGCACCCATCTAACGCACTACTCCTTTTCTCCAGAGTAGATGATTGAAGCTCCATTCTTATGAATACTTGCAGGTCACCTACCTACTTATGATCTCCTTTGGTCTATCTGGGTACCAGTGTTATGAATCTATTGTGGCAATGTTGGAACGCTTTGAAATAATACCTTCCAGACAGGTTAGTGTGTTGACTATCCCGATAAACCAAACCTAGAAAGGTATTGAGTAAGTAGCAGGTAAATAATATGTTCTAAGCACAAGATACAGGTAATCAAAATGGGATTGTGAATAAATAAAAGACCCTGAGCCATTTTAAGTGAAACACGACATAGACAATGAGATCCACTGTGTTAAATAATTAATTTTTTTTTATAGGTTTACTTTAACATCGCCTGTTTGCAGGTTCAATCTGTAGATTAGGATGTTCGTCTTCCTGCCAGCGTGATGTATACACACCGACACATGCTCCATTAGAGGACCGTAAGGAAAACTTATTATCAAAGCAGCAACACACACAGTGTGATTAAAATCTGATTGTTTTTTGGAAAGGACATATATTTGGATTAATGAATGACCCATTGGCTGAGCAGATGTTTTGTCCATTCCTTGTAAACTTGGCGTGGGCTGGTTTTCGTCTCTGACACTGTTAATATTCTTACATCACATATTCTGGTTTTTGTCAGCTGGACAGCAAACTCTATAATCTTTCAAAGAGATTTTTTTTTTTTCGTTGAATTTTGAACCACATATTCTTCTAGCTTAGAGACATCTGTTTTATAACTATGAACACGGAACATAAGATTTTCGCATAATCAGTCACACATTAAGAATTAACTAACACAGTGATGAATTATTATTCATTTTTTTTCCTGTCTCTTGAGAAACCAATGTTGTCACTGAAATAAATATTTATGGCTCTAAAAAAATAACACAGCAGACTTAATATGTTGGTTTTGGTATTTAGTCATAAATTAAGAAGCCATATGAAGACTCCTACAGAGGTTGAACTGTTGGCCGGATTATAATATAATATGTTTATATCCAAAGGTGTAACGTGATCCGTGTCATGCCCTGGCATTTAGTCATTGTCTAGCTTCAAACATTAGAATGTAATGATATATAATACATCTACTTATTACAAAAGGTCTGTGTGACAGATTGTCAATTTGTAGTATAATATAACACAGAGATTGTCAGTTGGCACACATTATGATTGATCTGTGTGGCAGCGTTCAACTCATACTGCAAAACACAATGGCTACAAAGTATGTTGATTATGCATTGTTAATATGTATTGCAATATATGTACAAAACTATTATGATTTTATGTTTGGGGAAGCATTCCAACTTTTTGTTATTTTTTGTTATTTTGCTTAATAGGACTCAGATGATAAAGGGCTGTCTTTACATATGAAGGGAAGGGCTGGAGACTTCCAGCAAGCCTAGCCAAAGGGCCCGGTAATAGTTCAAAGTACAATTGGCAGACAACACATACAATGAACAATATCTGGTCCTGCAAAGCACACACTAAACAGAGGGGTGCACATAATCCCATAGAAGGGATCCAATCAAGATGTAAACGCTGATGAAACTTATTGTAGACAGCCTGGTGGCTACTTTTGGAATCACAAAGAACAGAAGGATGAAAAATAGCATATGGCAGTGGCTCAAGATCTTGAATTTCCTTCCTTGAAGACAATTGTCTCTCACTGGCTGTTTATAATCTTTATTCTTAATCTCATGCCCAACAGGGTTTACGTGTTTTTAAATATGACATTTATTTAGCAGGGGGCAATTGAAATGTAAATCCTGATCTTCCTATGTTTCAATCGGGGGTTCTTAGGTCAGACTTTGCAGGTGTCCAAGACCTTCTCCTGTGATTATTTGGTGTGTTAATTATTATGGAAGACTAAATTCACGCATGGACAAAATATTCTCCTGTATTTGGGGATACAGGAGACAAAGGTACAAAAGTTTTGAGAAACCCCAGGAGTCAGGAAGTTGTAAAGTCTACTAGAAATATCTTTAGTTAATCTATCTTGGCCTCACAAGATTCCTAGATGAAAACACCAAGGCATGGAAATTCTGGAGAGAGGTAAATAGCAATAACACATACTCTGTGAGACAAGAAAAACAATTAAAAAACAAACCTGAATTTCTTACTTGAAACCTGGTGGAGCAGTCAACATGATAGTGGTTGACAACACGTGCTTAAGAAGCAATGTCTTACATTGTAATGTTTAGGTGTATAGTAGAAAACTTTGACAAATCTTGATGTAGAGTTGGAACAAGTAAAATCATTCTTGGTCTATTAATGTAGTAGATATTATGTCCTCTGAGCTTTGAAGCCTCACTTTTGTATGAACCTCAA
>VKOC01000003.1:36254395-36292487 GCA_009364415.1 Spea multiplicata | reverse complement strand
AGGATTTTCAGTACTTTTTTGCCAAATTCATTGTTTCTAGCTAGGGTCTGTAGAAAAACCCTGTAAATCCCAAATTCATCTCCCCACTCGAACATGGCCTGGGTTTTATCTCCATAAATTAGGCCTTTTGCTGTGTCAGGGGAGTATAGGAAAGCTGTATATAATTTCTGGCATTCCAAAGCCTTCTTCTCCTGAAGCGAGCCTGTGTTTGTGACAGTAGATATACATTCCTAACTCATTATGTAGGAAGGCAGTGGAATCCAGCTTGTGACACGACCATTAATCAGAATGAAAGAAGGACAAGCCTGAAACTTTCACTGGCCTGTCATTCCCAGTTTTGGACAAGCAGCAATCCATCTTTCCGAGTGACAGAGCCGATAGAAGGGAATTATTCATTCTTTTTGTTGTATGGGAAAGGAAGGAGCGTCTGTCAACAGAGCCAGGGATCTGTACAAAGGTCCAAATGCAATTTGAAGTGAAGAATTCAGGACTGGGGGTTGTAGCATTGTGAGGGGTCTTCATGGTTGGAAAATTAGAGGCTGATATAGAATGATGACAATATTTACAGCAATTCTTCGTGCTTCATTCAAAGCGCAGACAGTGTGCTCTGGGTGACCAAACACCCCTTAATTACCAAAATATATCATCATACATTATGCAGGGCAACACTGCTTTTTATGCAATGCTGTGGTGTAAATGTTCTGTGTGCCATCTGGTCTACACGGTGCCTCCTGCACTTTAAAATGTGGCATTATATGCAACATATAGTACTTGAAGCATAATTAGATTATACTAGCAAATGCTAAAGGGCAAACCTTTCACAAGATGATTGACATTATAGTATGTAAATTTCTCCAATGCAATCATTATTTCCCCCTGGAGGCATAATATTCATAAATCTCCTAACATAACTATCTGTGTTAAGGAGAACAGATCCTAAATATGTACTTTTATTAAGTGTTACATTTAAACCAATGTCATGCTCTGAAAGGTTCCCCTATATATTTAGTGTATAATGTACATACACATATACACCGTAATAGCATTTAAGAACAGTGGAGGTATCATCAGGTGCCAGGATTGGTGATGCTTTTGATAATGTTGACTCATTATTGTTGGCTGTTGACTGTGGCATTACTCTATGATCTACAAGGTCTTTGTTGAAGACCATTTGGTTAAAGCAACAGATGGAGAGTAATAGATTTGAATCTACTTTTGTATTCTTGGAGAATAATCTGGAGCTATTGTGGGTTCTTTGAAACATACCTAGATGCTAAACTGAAACATTGTACTTTGCTACATCCCCTAGTGTGCCAAACAGTGCTTTGTGACTTGATGATGATTTTTTTCTCTGAATTATTACTGAGTTGAGTTTTGATAAGCAACGGATTGCCAAGGGTTTGTTTACTTAACCAGATATGATACAGCAAGTCGGGATACATCATTGTATTCGATGGACTGTGAGGGAACATTGAACACACCCAGGCTTTCATGTAAATATTTAGTGACACCAGTGAGTGTTTGGATGCTATGGAGTTTAAACAGGCTTAGGCATCATAGTATGGATCAATATTAAGATTGATGGCTATTAAGTTACTGCCACTGGCTATTCAATATCCAATGCAACATGCCTTATCATTTTGCTAATTCTCTACTGGAAAGTCATTTTTCTAAGAATAGCGGGCATCTTGATGTATAGACTTGCTGGGGGTTCACTTCAAACATTCAGACAAAACCTAGTTTTTCAAAACAATGTAAAACTTTACTGAGATCACATTCTAAAAAAATGTTGGTTCACATTGTTCTGTTTGATTCAGAAGAAAAACTTTCCATTGGGGAATTTTTTGGAAGTAAACCAGATGTAGTTCCATCAATGCAGACATTTATAATGCATCAGCTACACTAAGCTGGTATGGCCTGGCTCATAAGTGGAAGAGTTCAAGGTATTTTGGTCCATACATTACTTTCTTTACTTTGTATTTTGGTCCATACATTACTTTCTTTATTTCATCTGTAAGTTTTGGACATATATGCGGCCTGTCTTAGTCATCAGCCGGCTCGCCCATTTCTAACAGTAACATGTAATGATCAGATTAGTGACATTGTAACCATAGCCTTCATTCAAGCATCTACAACAGAGCAAGAAAACCCATCAAATACATCAAAAATAATCACCTGTCTGAAGCATAAACATTGGGGATTCCATTAAACTTTATGGTCATATATTGGCAAATCCTATATCACTTAGTTATGCTTCAGATAGTTGTTTTTACAGTAGATAGTATTTGCTGATTCCTTGCTTTGTTGTGGGTACATATTAGTCATTTTAGCATCACCCAGAATCTGAAATTATATGCTTTTAGGTCGTTCTCCCTTTTTGGAATTCTTTGTGTATATTTTCAGGCTCTAAGCAGACTTTAGGATTAAGCACCCCACACATTAATGGTGTCCAATGAGGGCTTTAAATTGTAGGAGAGCCTCATTGGGTTAAAAGGCAGTGCAGTCCCACTGATTAAGCTCCTTGGTAAGAAGTGGCCTGTTAAGCAACATATGACCATATGGTTCAACAGAATCCCCAATATTCATGCTTCATATAGGTGCTAATTTCTTGTAAAGTGCTGCCCCCTGCAGTATGCATGGTGCAGCACTTTCCATGGGTCTATGTACCCCGGAAAAAAATGACTGATCCGGACACCATACTTACAGCCATTCTTTCCTATGCTAGTAGGAAATTTCATGCTGGAGGAAGGCCTTTGAGAAAGCTAGAAATCATAGGGACGGCGCCGTTCATGTATTGATATTAAGTGTCAAAGCACCAATATACCCCACTTAACATGAAATGATATGTTTAATAAAGCATAATATTAATACACAGTGAACTGCTGGGCCCAGGTAATGACTGAGCCGGATAAGTCTATTAAGAACCTTGAACTGTCCATTGAGTGGAAGATATCCTGTGGGTTAATAAAGAGACCACTGGCTTTCTTAATCTGTCAGCTGCTGTGTTAAGACCTCATATTCCAAGGCCATAAAAAGCAACATTAAAGATAAAAGTGCAATTAAGCACTCATTGCTTAGCAAATGTAAAATATAAAATTAATCAAGTGGCCGCTACATCTCCGTGCTCGTTAGCAACAAAACTCGGAATTAATTATAGGAATGGTTACTTTATTGAAACGGAATTTAATTATTATTAAATGGGACATCGGGGATCCGGTATGAAGGTTTTATATACACAGCTAGGTGAGGGAAATGGCTGTTTCAATTTGTGTGATTAAAAAGACCGCATATTAAATTTATATTGGATATATTCATTTCAAAGGTGAAATCAATCCATTTTTAACAAATGAATTTTTATCATTAAACTAACATTGGGTGTAGGTGATATTTTAACACAGTAAATGGAGGACGGGAAGTGTTACAAGGATCATTACTCTGATCGGTAGCATTATGGGTTATTGGGGTAATGCGTTGCTTTAATATGTCACCGAAAGTGTGGGTGTTTCAGTGGTCTGTCTCCCAGCTGCTGTGGTAGAAACGGATATATTGCAAGATATAATCATTTTTAAAGTAAATATTGAATTAATATAGGCAGGCTAAACCGAGTCTGGATTACGGGGCAGAATTTCCAAAGCGGCACCCATGCCGGTAGAACTATAGAAAGTGGGTCATAATGCTGGTAAGGCTGTATGAGAGTCGCCTTTAAAGTTACTCTATTTATACTAAATTATAAAGGGAAAACAAAGTTTATCCTGGATGAAGGGTTGAGCTGGCCCTGTGTGATGCATAGTTCAGTGGGTGGAAAGGTTTTTGGATTGAGTGGTTTAACTATGCATAATACAGAGACAACCAAGCTTGGCCCTCCATACTGCATAGTATATTTAGTGATTTGCAACAGCAACTCTTTTGCGAACCCGGTCTTTAATGAATAACCCCCAGCGGAGCATTTCCTACCATTGAATTCACTGTGCATTAGGAAGGGCCAAGCTTGGGAGCTGCTTATGTGAGAAGGAATGAATTGGATACTTCCGTCAGCCCAAGCAGTCGTAACCTTTTCCACGTAGAAGTGCAGAACTTCCCTTTGTGTATTTAACCACTTCATTACTGTAGTGCAAACCTTTATGGGTATGATGACATAAGGTAAAAAGAAAATGTGCTAAAATGATGGGTGAATGGCACCATGGCTGGGGTGCTTGGTTGCTGTCACTAATATGAAAATAAAATAAAAAATTTTATACAATGATTGACATATTGTACACAGAATGAGCATCTTGGAACGTGACGGCTCCCCTTTAATGCTGATACGGCAGGCCAGCTGGATAGTGCAGCTCAAAGGCCATGAAATTCTGGTTGGTATTTTCTAAAATGCATGATGAGAGTCTGTTTGAACATCAGAAAAATTGATAGCCCCAGTGTTACCATTCTGTACAATTTGCTTGTGTCGGATCAGAGCGAGGCGGTGTTAGCTGTAAATCCAGTGGCTGTTAATTGTTTGCAAGCATCAGCATTTCTCACTAAGGACAGCACAAAAGTGCTTGCCTGATTTTCAGTTATCTGCAGGTTTTGCTATAAATGACTCACTCTGTGCAAAATATATATATTATAGATAACACCTTTGGTATACATTATGAAAGACATCAGATGAATGGATGCATGAATTTGTAAAGATTACAAAAGAATGTTTATAGTCACATCTGCTGATACAAATTTAAGGCTTTGTCTGATTATATTAAACATACAGATTTAAGGTCTTTAAATACTAAAAGCAATCATTTTACTCTATTAACTTTTAGACAACCAAAGTGGCACCTGTAGAGATAGCTTTAAGATGTGGTTGTAGTGTATGTGACTACTACAAGACAAAAAGACAGGGATTGGGTCCGCGGTCGTCAACGACAGTCCTCGTGGGCCACAAGCCAGGAATTATGTGTGTTTTTGCATGAAAACAAGTAGTTTAATGAATTTGTAATTGAGATTCCCATGCTAAAGCTGGGATATTCAAATATTGTGGCCTGTTTGCAGCCCTTAAAGCCTGAATTTAAACATCATTTGCATAGGTTGAGGATATCTGGGAACTCTTTGGGTTTTGTCCAGAGACTCCGGGTGGAGCGCCGCTGTTCCGGGTATCAAGGTCACTATGGGGGAAGCTCCGCCCCCCTCTCGCACCCACTTCCCCTCCAACAGTATCCCGCGACATCAGCTGGACCGCCCACTTACATCAGCTGAGCTGCACACTGACGTCATCATTACCACCTACCCGCATCCCGCAAGGGGGCCTCTGGGTAGCTGGAGCCAAAAAGATCCCAGTTATGGTAATGGGATAGTGGCTATAGTCAGTGACCCAGGGCAACTCCCCGATGGCTTCATATGCAGATGCTAGGCCTCCACAGTATACTTGGGCTGGCTGAGCAAATCAGATCTCTCTTGTAAGAAGCCCATTGAGTAGCTGCACACCAGGGGGGCAATGAAAGCAATATGCCCCCCACTTTTGTGGCACAAGGACATCCACCACTCTAGACCTGCCACCCTAAGCCTTGTCATTGCTGGTTATACTTACAGTTGTGATGACAAAACTCACCAACTTGATCATGTATTACAAAGGTCCGGGGGGGCATGTACTACAAGAAGGGTTGCGTTTACGTTGGGTGACATACTGTAAAATCAGGAATATTTCTTGAATGGCATACCTCTGAATTTGCTATACATTACGCAGGACCAGCTAAACTTTTCTCGCGGGAGAAATGTTTCATCTGACTGACCAATCTATTCACTTTTAGTGAAAACACTGCAGTCTGTCAAATTAATGAAGGTCATCTTAGCGAACCTGTTGATTTGACCTACTTCAACTTAAGACTTAAATCATTGTTCATAAATTTGTTTGGGTTGTGGATTTCTGTACTTTTTGTGTGAATTATATTTTTTATAGTCTGCCACTACTTCTTTAAAAAAGAACTACGTTGATATATAATGACAAAAATAAATAGAAGAAACATTATGTATAATTGTTGTGCTTTCTGATGGGGACATTTTGTTTTTTTTCTATGGGGAAATATAGGTTTTTCTCTTTTAGGATGTTATAAGCATACAAGGGAATGTGATAACTTGTGGTTAGCTACGGTGTAAGTTCTTAACCATAGACTTTGGTAAATTGCAATCAAGGTATGCCAATTTCTTTATCTAGCTCAATTTTAGTGGCATCGATTTGGGATTATGGTATTATAAAATTGTAATGGCTTTTGGTGAAAATGCTCTACCTTCAGGTACTTGAATATACCACTGTATTTTCCAGTGTTAATTCATCACATTATTATGATATGTAGAGGATCCTACTGGGAAAGGCTGACAAATGTTCACGTAGACATATGGCCAAGGACCACTGACTGATCAGTGTTTGTGGAGATACCTGTTTGGCAAGATCCTGGAGACTTACTTCATGTGCTCGAGTAAAGAGATTTCATCAGACCGGTAATGTGTGATGCTGTCTTTCAGCAGGATTCCAAAGACCAAAGTCAAGGGCCTAATCTGCTTTAAACTCACACTACATTCCACATCCTCCCTCCTGATGAAAGATATGTCTACTTGTAAGGCTGGCGGTACAGTTATAGCAGAGGACTAAAATACTACTAATAATATTACTTTTACCGTACATATAATACATATAATAACAGTAAAGTTTAATAATCACTTTAACATATATATTTTTTGTGTGAAATGGATTGATAAAGAAATATCAGGGAAGGGAGGTAATACAGTTCCATGCTTTCACCATGTTCAGGATATGTAAAAGGCATGATATAAGCATGATATCAGGTAGAAGTCTCAAATGGTTCTGTTCACCCAGGGAGGGAGTTTGCAAGAGAGTTGAATATTCCAATATCCTTATGCATTATCAAGCACAATCTTCAGTGAACATCTCTTGCAGGAAGGCCTGAGTATGCCCTGCATAATGGGTGAAAAGGTGGCGATTTTCTTGAACTCTCTCACTGATTTTTCTATGCATTAAGTCAGCTTAATGCTATAGAGTTTGACCTACAAAATGCATACCAATATCATAGAGCTGAAATGTCCAACTCTCATATAAACCTTCTTTTCTGAATAGACCCCAACAGGCTTGGGGAAGTAGGAATTTATCATCCGGCACAATAATGATGAATAATTTGGAATATAGATGACCCTTAGAAGTTACAAAATGTTTCATGTTTCAGAAAAGTGTTGCAACTGTATGTGGGCTATTCTTATGTTCTTAAAAGAACAAAAAAAATCAACATGGAGAATAAGGGCTTTTGGCAGTAGAGTAATTTATCCTAGAGTATTCTGAATTGAATGAAATATGATTCTTGATGGGGTAATATGGGGTGGTAAAAATTTTGAGCTGAAAATGCCCCCATGGATTCATTAACTTCAGGTTATGGGTATAAAAAATTAGAGCTTTAACAGAACATAAATAACAGCAAAGTATAACTGCCCTCTTTTGCTTTGTTAGAATATGATATGATAATATTGGGGGTTATTTATGAAACAAACATATTTTATTAATCCTTGCAAGAGAAGCGTTCTGCGGTTGGCTTTTCATAATACATAATACACCCGCAACATTTTGTGAATAAAGCCCATAGGGGATTGCATTTTTACCAATTGATGAATATTGACAGTAAGTTTCATTGTCGGGGTGTAACTGCCAGAGAGAGATGTCTCTGTCCCCGCAGAGACACTGCATTTCAATCATTGTTACTATCCATAAATAAAGGGCACTGTCCTAAGGAATTGTAAGTGACAGCCCCTGAATAACATTGCCTAAAGTGTGATTGGGATTGTCCACCAAGGGAGCAAAAGTAATGTTGTTCCTAAATGAGATGCAGTCTACACTGGGGAATGTCACCATTTTCAAGAGATTGGCATTGTCGGTGACGAGTGTCCTGTCAGTGGCAAAGGTTACCCGCCCACTATGGGTTTGTAGAGGTAACCAAAACCGTTTGTACTCTCATATTTAGAATTCAAAAATTGAAATCATAGCTGTATGCTTATTAGACATACAAATGAGCCAAAAATATTTTTGGTTTGTTTTTGGCCCATTTGTTTTCAGACAATTACATTGCCTGCCCATTCAGTTCAGATGAAAATAAGGGGGCATTTTTATCTTGTGTATGAAATTCCTTGCCTAGTGCCCACATTCACTCTCTCATACTCTCATTCTTGTTTACTCTCTCTCACCATAGGGCAAAATGGCAGCACTTTTGATGACATCCTCTCCTTCAGTTGGAGAATCAGGGGAGATGCCCTAAGGTGAACTTCTGCCAAAATGGCTCCGCTTTCGGTAAAAACCTCCAATTAGGGGAGAGGACTTGACCTGAAGAGCTGCCATCTTGGGGGACATTTGCTCTAGGTTATGTCTGCGGAGATGCGGAGGAAGATAAAAGAACGAAGATAAAAGAGAGAAGATGCAAGAGAGAGATGATAAAGAACAAGAAGATGGGGAAGCGGTAGTGGTCGTCGGAGCATGTAGGGAAACATTTAGAGAGCATGAAAGAATGAAAGTGAACGAGAATGAGAGTGAATGAGAGTACGAGTAACGGGGCCATGATTTTCAGATACAAATTCTGAGCTTTTTTCTTCGTTTTCATCAGCTTTGTGAGGGGTCTGGCCCCTATTTTGTAGCTTCACATGAAGACTTATTTTTTCCAGAACCACATTGAACTATAAGATCTGGGCAGTTTTATATAAAAGATTAGAGTGAATAATATTTGTTCTATTTTGAATTCTGATGCTTCACTTTGTGAACTCTTCACCGCCCTTCATTGCTTCAAAAATGCATTCAAATATTGGGCCTAGGATATAAAACCTTAATCAAAATATTGCAGACCTTTAGACCTTTAAGCTCTTCTTTATTATCAGGTTGACAAGACTCCATTTGTAATGTCCTGCATCTTGAAAC
Organism: Spea multiplicata; assembly: GCA_009364415.1. Classification (NCBI taxonomy): domain Eukaryota; kingdom Metazoa; phylum Chordata; class Amphibia; order Anura; family Pelobatidae; genus Spea; species Spea multiplicata. The sequence goes on along the minus strand of VKOC01000003.1, from coordinate 36,283,555 downwards.
TCTTTTCCACATACACTCCAACGTTCTTGCTCCCTCTTAGGGCTCAAACCTTTAAACACAAATTGAGTTGGTCATACCTCATTTGTAAAGCACATAACTGTGATGACTGGTGGGTTGTTTTGTTGAGTGGATAAGAAAACAGAAAATAGGACATCCTTAGGTACCAATGTTAATACTTTTAACTGTAAGTTGAATATCCCTGGCAGAGAAACATAAGCAGCCTTTTCACCCCAAAAATGTAATGTGACAAGGTCACACTGGTGATTCAAATGCCCAAATTAGAGTTAGTTTCCATAGGAATTCCATCATATGTTTAATCATTAAAATGAAGGGACAAACCCTTCATTTTAAAGTATATTTGAAAAAGGCATTATTTATAAATAAGATACAAATGAAAGCATATGAATTCTAATATATGTGGCCCATGACACCATGTAATGACCGGGACCCAACTGAGAGAGCACCGGTATGGTTCATGGTATATGGAAAAAAAACATCTTAAGTATGAATTAACAGTTTTCAAATATATTTAACTAAATTACCAAAAACGTTTTTCAAAACAGACAAATTACTTTGATATTAGGTAATAAACATTGTAAATAAACTTGTAGCTCTCTAAAAAAAAAAAAAAAGTAAAGTGTATGGAGTTAGTGTGTGTGCGTGTATCCACTGTGTATTCCTCCAAAATTATTATTATTATATATAAGGGCCAGCTTCACCCGCCCCATGGGCAGCGGCCTACAAGGAAATCTCCCGGTATCCCAGTATGCCAGTCCGGCCAGTCTATTAACTCATCACTGGCTGAAAATATCCATTCAGACAAATCATCGTGTTTTCATCTAGAATCACTTTTCTATATTGGAAAATAATTCCTGTGTATAAATGACTTGGCCTTCTGTGTTCAAGGCCTCCGGCAATTACAAATTCCTACCTCTCCTTTCCTGACTTTCTTTTTTGTCCTTCCCACCTTCTTCTAATCACTTGCTCGAAATGTTCAGATGTTCATTGTAAAAACCTTTAAGTTAGCAAAATATAGATTTGTAATGTACATCTGCCTTTCACTCACATCTAGAAGGAAGTTATAATGGAAAAATAGGAGAATTTCTTAAACTCACAATATGCCATTTTAATAGCCACCAAAGCTCATAATCCCCTGCTTATTCCTACCCTTTTCATAATAGCCCTGGTTGTTTACCCATTTTACTTCATCATTTACAGCCTGTATTAGCTGTGCCGTTATCGCTTAGATGCTTGTCTTATGGCTAGAAACAATTACATTTTTAGGCAATGTAATTTTGCAAAAAACTAAACTTTTTTCTTAACAATCCAAACATTCAAAGCACAGAAGGCATTTAATACATAAAGATTCTGATTTGTTGATGCATGATTTGTTCATGGCTGTTCCCTCATTTTTAAATGTCTATTTGACTCTAACTATAACACTATCATCCTTCTGGTATTTATAAATATTTCCAAAAGCTGCTTCTAAAATTCTACAATTCTTTAACAATTCCATCGGCTTGAGCAGAGAGTTGAATGTCTGTTTATAACATATCGGAAATGTCAACAGTTGAACAAACTTGTAGAACAGGCATCCTCCTTCATACGCAGGAACATGTTGACAAACTAGATAGGAATGAAGGCTCTTTCAAAATAGGATATCAAATCATCTTGCATTTTAAATCTGTCTTCATAAGGCAAAGGTGAGTCATGCTGCGTCTCAGGTTCCACTTCATATGCCATTGCAAAAGATGGATATGAAGTATGACGAGGCTCGGAGACATGATGGCACTGTGTTCACCGGTAAAGAAGACAAAATAGTACAAGAGAACATTTTTAGAATCTTCAAAAACAGACATCTAACAAAAGACACCGTGATACGTTGCTGACACTGAGAAATTCACACTTGTTATAAACTAGCAGAAAGATGTCACGGAAGCAAAACTGATTTATGCTCTCAAATATATATACCCTTTATCAAAGTGTGATTCTAACCTCTAGGGCCTCACAAGTGATAGTTTATGATGGTTCTGTGATATTGTGTATTACTCAGGTCACTTTAAATTTGCAATATCTGGGCTTGAAAAATTATCAAAACAGAGTTTGCTTTCAGGTCACAAATGAGATATTGAAACATCTTGTTGAATAATTAATTGAATTAATTCAATTAATATTGAAGCCTGCATCCCTCCGATTGCCTCTAGGTCCTTAGTATTTGCTCTTATTCTTTCATTCAAGTATTCGTTGCTGGTGAAATTAAGCAAGTTAAGAAAACTAAAAATCCAAGAATATCTGATATCATAAGTGTGTAAGTGGGCATTAACCAATACTTGTGGCCTCTTCTGGTATAGTGTGATTAGGAATACGACTCATGTCTACAATTTATAGTTGTATAGTTGTATAGTTTGGAGTTGAATTTTATGATCGCAAGGAAGGCCATGCACTGCTGTATAAAACATTTTTCTTCTGGGTTAGTTCAAGGTGATATAACAAATATAATGTGATTTATTATTAAATTAAAAATAATTAAAATTACATAATCTCCTTTTATAGGAGCTATACTTTTACTTTCTTTTTGCCTGTTTTGAAAATCATATTTATGTTCTAGCTTTTAGCACCCCGGGAACAAGGCCAGTCCAGGATGCCAGATGAGGTAATATGGAATTTCTCGCTTTCGACACTTTTCAAGATGTTAGCCACAAATATGAAACTATTAACAAATAAAATGAATGCCCCATGAGAACATTACAAAGTGATACAAGCTGTGACATTCCCCTTGGTGTAACACACTCACTAAGTTCTGTGGAATCATTTAGACTTGTATGGTTGTCTATTGAGGTTCTACTGCCATAGGCCCATCACTGGATTCGATATATTTCTATATTAGACTGATATTACGGAGGAGAGGTCAATATTTTTTGAATTGTGTTAAAACCTTGTTTTCATCCTGAAAACTCAGTGCTTTGATTCCCTTGGTCAAGCAAAAACGAATATTCCTTATTATTTGATATTATATGTAGCAAACTCAATGGAGACAAAGCAATGAAATCATCATTTTTTTCTGAAGATCAAAATGACATGGGCTAAACCCCCACTCACTTCATTTAATACAGGTGTATATCCAGTAGTAAGAAAGCAACAGTGGTAATTTGCATCCTTTACCCTTTGATAATGTGTATTTTTGTTTCTGATTTATTGATAAAGTTCATGTCCTGAAGGAACACAAGCAATATCGGCTGCAGATTGAGTCCGCGCCCAGAGATCTTTCAACAGTGTTTTTTACACCTGGTTGACTCGATGAGAGTTTTATGACATTCTGTGCTAAAAAATGGCGACAGCTGTGAGATGGAAGCCAAACAAACCTGCTGAAAAGATGACTCTCATCCGTGACACATTCGAAGTCGTCACTCGTCGGCCCTCGAAAGTTGAAAGGCAAAATCGCAGACCTGATCAGACAAAAAGCAAACATATCTGTAAAGCCGGATTACCCTGTGATGAGTGGCAAACAATGATGACTCTGTAGAGAGAACTTCAACTTCGTGTTGTGCTCAGAGTTTCATTACAAAGAAAAAACCGAAGGGAAAAATTTCAGACCTGCTTTGGACCAGAATGCAGAAATTTCAGTGACATGTGCAAGGGGTCATCGTTGGGACAGATGTCAGGCGCTCTCAAAGCCAAGGTCTATTAGGAAAATAGTTGCTGAATTTAAAGGAGGCATCCAACTGGCTTTGAGGCAAACATAGCAACAAAGGTTTGGACAGAGATATTTTTTTCTGCTCAAAGTAACATTGAATTTGTGGAATTAATTATGTTCAGAGACTTCTACCTGTAACAATGTACCCTGTTTTGCACCTTTAATTCATTAGGGATGATCAACGTAACATTTTTTATTTATATTGTACACTGCTGCATCAGAACGTTGAAACCGTGTGCTTCAAAATTAGTAGGAAGCCTAGCACCACCAGAAGATTTGGGCTGTGGCTAAAACCGCTTAGAACTGAAACTTTATACAATTTATTTCCTAGTATCAGAAAATGGCAACATGGAAAAGCAAGAGCTGTTAAGAGATATATGTTTAGTGTCCAATTGTTAAGAATACGCAAAGAATCATGTCTGGGAAAAAGATAAATCACAATTCATAGATATATAACTGTCATAGATATACTGTATGTGCGTCAATTTCACCGATACAACAGAGAAAAGACAAAAAGAAGAGCAAAGAAAAATAACAATATGATCAAAAGAATTACTCAAAAATAAAAAGGAAAAATGCAACATAAATTGCAGTATTCAATTCAGGATTACTGGTATATCTTCAAAATGTATATAGTCTTACATGTGTGTAAGAATATTAATTTACAGATTTGTACAGAATTAAGGGATTTTTGTCACAGCAATAGCCACTATAAAGCATTGCTGCTGTGGGTGATTTTCCACTTTTTTCCAGTTTTGGGTGATTTTACATTTTTAAACAGGAATGAAAAGTAAAAGTAGGTGTATATGGCACACCAGACAAATGCTCGGTTGGCAAGCCCTGGTCCTAGCCATATTTTTCATGTAGGTTCTATGTCTGAGTGGCCCCTGACCAGAGCACAGACTGCACCCCATACTGGGAGCAGAAACTTTAACGTGGGTCTTGAGTAGGTCTTGAAAGGGGGATGGGGTCCAATTTGGGGCCTTTCCAAGAGCCCTCTGAATTATTAATATACTTTTTAGAGTTAATCTGGGCTTTTCTTTTTTCTTTAATGCGCATACATATGTCAACTGACATGCAATTTGCTTAAGTTGCTCTTTTCTCCATTTGTTGCTTGGAGGAAGCATTTGCAAAGTGGTCTCTAACATTTGCTGCACAAACCACCACCTTCTAATCAGGTATGGGGACCCGTGGGAAGCAGCTTGCCTCATTAAATATAAAGATGGCTGTAATAATCTCAATGTGATGTCATGTTGTGATCATGAAGTCTACATAGAAACTGTTAAATTGACGGTACATGGTGGTCAGGGATTTGTTATTTGGGCAGTCTAGGATAATCTTAACCTTTATTTTTGTCTTAAATGGTAATAAGGCAAAGTGAAAATCACCTATTACTGACATTTATGACATATAAGCTAAATGTGTGAAAAAGTCTTGTGAATCTGTGTACTGAATAAATATTGAATCTTTACTATGTATTAAATAAAATAAACATATTGCCCATATGTGGCCATTACCTCTTTAAAGTAAAATACACAGAAGATACAGATGTGCCTTTTGAACTGACTGTTTGTCTTGTTTCTTGTATTATACCTGCAGGATTATGGGTGTCTAATGCATCTCCGTGGAACATAGATCTTATATGAACTTATTGGCCATTTCCAGCAGTCAAAGGATTAAGCCTGTCATACTCCTGCCATCAGTTTGCTAATGACATTTAGAGCTCTCTGTGAAGATTTCTCTTATTCCGGGGACCCATTATATAGTGTCGACAGGAGCTGTGAAGAACACTGGTCACACAGTAGACCGTAAATTTAGTTTCTAGCTCTGTGGTGATTGAAGGGGCTTTTGCCCTCAGTAAGGTGTGATCATTTAATGACAAAAGCCAGCAGGCTACGTGAGACTGGAGAGGAAAGGTGTGACCCTCCAATTCTCCAAGAGGTAGAAGAAAGTTGATTAGATGAAACTCTTTTACTTTTATCTCCTGAAACCTTTCATCACAGATGCCTGTAATCAATATTGACGTAAATGTGTGATACACTCTATATTAAGTAATATTTTTTATTTCTTTGGTGAATATGAAGACTTTACATAATTACTTTACATTACTATACATAATATTTCATAAATAGTGCCACACACACACACACACATATATATATATATATATATATATATATATTTAGTTATTTTTTTGATAGGAAAAATTACATTTTTTTAGCTATAGTATACATTTTGTAGAGGGAGGGGGACTTTTGACTTTTACAACAGTGTTGTAAATGATAGTAACCATTATTCTCTTCTTTTTTTTGGCCTTTTTTCTGAGCTGTATGGTGACCAGACTGGCAATTTTTTTCCAGGAGAAGCCTCCATTTCATATGTATCTGTCCATCAAAACATAAAATCCTATCCTGAAGTATGTGGAATATATAAGTGTCACATACTGCAAGGCAGTACATTACATTTGCTTGTCATGCTATGAAAAATATGCCCATTGCGGTCACTCTACATACCTTCCATGTGGCCCATTGCCATTTTAACAGTCCAGACCTTAGATGCCTTGTCTGGTGCCATGCTTCTTTTATGTATGGGAGTCACTGACCTCACTAGCCTATTTTGGATCTTAATATGCCTGTGTCGCTTGGCCAATAAACATGGAATGGGTTAACCAGTGACTGGCCCAGCAGAGCACATGTGGCTGGCTCCAAAGAACCCACTGTGTTTGTTTCACTGATTCTAGAAAGAGGCAGAACTGGCTCTTTAATTAATAAAGCATTTTTAACTACGTGCCCGTTTAAGATTTAAATATTATGTTTCAACCTAGCTGCAGTCGGGCTCATTATTCTGTAGATCCAATTTCTTTCAGCCTTGATCATCAATTCAAATTATAATGATGTAAAAAGATGTATTCTGTGTGGTCAGATTGTGATTTAAGCTAAAAATTATTCTCTCTAAAAAAAAAGAGAGTATGAATGCGTATCAAGGTCCATATTGTCTATTAAAAGAATAGTTAGTTTCTCGTGTGCAGCATCTGTCTTCTTTAGCTTTCTCCTGCACTATTTATTCACACAGAAATACCTTGAAATCTCACTTGAGGACACAGCTTTAAATTGCTTTGATCTCTCACTGTGCTCTAGAGGGTCAATATTGCTTTTGTTCTCCTTCGACGTGTCCCTCCACAGGACAAATAATGTGTATAAACACTTAATGAATGCTCTCTGCCACTGTTAGAGAGACGTGTTGCAGCAAAGTTTCTTTTGAAACAGACTGTTTGTGTGCCATATCGTGCCTGATTGATACTTGTACTATGTTTACTCGTTGCATGATTCAGGAAATGTTGTCAGACATTATTGCGTTAAATGATTACCTTGTATTATAGACCTCATGAAGAAGGTAATGCATCAGAAAATGCAAAGTGGATTACCGCTGGAATATGGCAGTGGACCACACAGAATCTAAATATACGTGGCCCCTCTCCTCCAGTCTGTTTGACTGGAATTCCAGAACTTGGAATTTGGACTTGGCTATCAGTGACACTCCTTCCCCTTCGATTCTCTAGAGTCTATTCACTAAAACGAGAGTTTGCAGAGAGTTGGAGTACTAACTGCTTGACTTCACAATTCGTTATGAAAGACCCACCCCAGTGATCTTTATCAGCTTGGTTGGCCCTGTATAGTAAAATTTCTCGAAGGTTTCCTCACTCATTGAATTATACATTATACAGGGCAAGCTTTGCTCTTGGAGACATTTGCCAGTTGTTTGCCGTTGATAATGAATAGTAAAGTGGAAGAGTTTAAACTTTCCTGCAGCTCTCTCTTCAGTGAATATACATCTTGATTTTATACTCCTTAATCTAAACACAAGCAGATAAAATAGAGCTGAATTGTTGGAATATGAAAGTGATCAGATACTGCTGAACCTACCACAGGTTGCCAAGTGGTACCTTTTTTCAAAAAAAATATTACCAAGACAGAATGATATTCATTTCTCCATTTTGTAATGATATTGTATTTGATTATTAATTTAACTGAAGGAGTTTCTCATTGACCCCTTAGTATTGAAATTACCATTTTTGTAGCTAGTAGAATATCAATTATTAAGTATCTCTGTCACGCACAGCGTACAATAGAACCTGTAGTCAGGTGGAACAGCACGGGCAAAGTCTAATAGACAGATATCAGAGGTAACCAGCGCAGAATAGTTGAAAAACAAGCCAAGGTCAGGAAGCCGGAAGTCAGGATCGTCGTGGAATAAGCCGAGGTCAGGAAGCCGGAAGTCAGGATCTTCGTGGAATAAGCCGAGGTCAGAAAGCCAGAAGTCAGGATCGTCATGGAGGAAGCCAGAGTCAAACGCCAGGAAAACAAGAACAAGAACAGGAACAGGAACAAGCCGAGTCGTTAACAGGAGTCAAACAGGAAACGCTTACTGAGGAATAGACACTATCGAGATAGCTACACATGTGGGCATGGCTTCATACGTGTAGGGGCAAGTCTAGCCCCAAATAGTGAGTAGGAAGTGGGAAGAAAGTGGGTGAAACTAAGCAGTAGGTTGGTGGGGGGGAGTGCATATGGTCACTATTCACCTGATAGGAAGTTGACCCGGAGACCTGTTGAGACAACACTTCACCCGGAGACCCTGCGTCAAACCTGATCATGTTTTAATGGTGGTGTCCTTTTAGCTTTGGAAAAGACAAACTTGGACTAAAGTTGTTATGGAATACGATATTTATGAAACTCTGGTTGGCTGATTTAAGTAGGAGTTATAGTATATAATAAAATGTCCAGCCTGTTCAGGGTTGATACAATTAGACTGCTATACAATAATCCCAAATAGAATCCCATCTGAACGTTTACACGATAACAAAGGTTTTGGTATATCATTAGGCGCTTTCTTCTGCTGAGTTGGATTTATATTATAAATTGCAACCTTCCTCAATTTGTATATGTTCAGATACTCTCATTTTACTATGAAAACATTTATTTAAAAAATATTTAAGGTCCCCCAGGTACCACCATGACTTTCTCCCATGGAATCTTTGCTCGCTGATAAATAGGCTTTTTATATAAAGAGAGTCAGACTTAAACTCTGTTCTTTTCTCTCATCTCCTTTTAAGTACCTCTTTATTCATCCTGATAATTACCTAATCATAAATTTCTTCAGGGGTTTCATCGCAATAAAAATGAAGATCAGAGCTTGGCAGTTAAAACACCTTGGAAATTATCCAAAGCAGTTCACCTGTGATTAATTAAATCCTATTTCCCCTATTATCAGGTGCCAGGAGATAGCTAAGATACAAAAACCTGCTTGTGACTACTTAGTGCACTCTGGAACAAGAAGAAAGAGCAAGAGTTTCAAGGTTGCACATACACTATATAGACAAAAATATTGGGACACCTGACCATTACATCAACAGGGACTTTTATGACATCACTTTCTAAATACATTGACATTAATATGTAGTTTGTCCCCCCCTTTGCAGCTATAACAGTCTTCTGGGAAGGATTTCAACAAGATTTTGGAGTGTTTTCTGTAAGACTTATTGTCCATTCATCTGGTAGAGCAATTGTGAGGAAGAGAAAAGGACCTTCCCCAAAAAGTTCCCTTTTCCACCAAAGTTTACAGTTGGCAGAGTGCATCCAGGCAGGTAACATTCTCCTTGCATGCGCCACACCCAGGCTTGCCCATCAGACTCCTAAACTGAGAAGTGTGATTCCTCACTCCACAGAACACGTATCCACTGCTCCGGAGTCCAGTGGCAGCATGCTTTACGCCACTCGATCAAACTCTTGGGATTGTACTTGGTGATGTGAAGTTTGAATCCAGCTGTTCGGGCATGGAAACCCATTCCATGAAGCTCCCGCCATACAGTTTTTGTGCTGATATTAATGCCGGTGTAAGTCTGGCACTTGGTGACCCCGCTGCTGTTCCTAAATGCTTCCACTGCCAATAATACCAGTTTTATGAATTGACTTATTGCAAAAGTGGTATCCTATCATAGTATCACACTTGAATTCACTGAGTTCTTCAGAATGACTTGGTGCTTGATTTTATACATCTGTGGCAATGGGTCTGATTTAAAACGCCTAAATTCAATAATTATTCATTACTTTGGCAATGTAGTATTTCTATTTTATCATCATTGACAGAAAACCAGGGAAGCTTTAACATAAAACATAAAATGCTAATTATGATTGAATTTGTCTAGAACTATAATGCTCTTAAATAAAAGAAGACCACAGGAAGTAATCTTAGCCAACTCACAAATACTGATAGCTCTATTCATAGGTTCAATCCTGGGAACCTCCATGGCTGACTCAAGAAGAATACTCACCCTCCTGCTCCATATTGGAACTCAAAGAAAGTGAAACAAGATCTGGAGGATATTTAATTACAGAGTGATTACCTTTTTCATGAGTATTGTCAAGGAAGAATATAAAATAGGCTTTTTTAGGATTTGCTACCTTTTTTGGATCTTTCCAGTTGTCCATAGTCTTCATTCTGAGAATTAAATGAACTGTGATTCAAGGGTTTGTGTTTGTAAAATATTATCAATGAATTGTTCTATAGCCTGTGGCACCAAATGTCCTTATGCTGCCTCTTATCACAATGAACAAATGCTGAACAAGTACAGGTGGGAAATGGGCAGAATACCTCTGATGACAAAACATGGAAGTTAAATAAGGAGCATACAAAAAATGCCTTACCTCATATTTATTGCCTGTAGTCACATATTCCCTTGGTGTTTTGATTTCTTTTTAACCAGAAAACATAGATGTTCCTTGTAAGGTCAGAGATGGTCCTTCTCTCTTAAAAGCAGATGAAATATGTATTTGTTTATTGAGTCGTTTAAATAAATGCTCCATACCCATGGCGGTTCTTAAAATATACCTATTTCTCTAGGCACACAACTTTTTATTAGGGTCATTTTTTATGTTGTACTTGTTTTCTTTATTTTACAACATCTAAAGTGCTTTAAATTCCACCGAGGGAAACAATATAAATAAATTACCAACACTTATAACTTACACATTCTTAGTAACATATATATATATATATTTGCAAGAACAAAGCACCAACTTCTATCAGTGTTATTATCATTAGGTTTTATTTATAGAATTACAGCAGATCCCAAATGATACATAATTAACAGTAATATTAGGTACTAGGTACTGGAGAAAGGGGCGCAATAGTCCACATGTGTTGGATATGCCCACAAATGGCATAAAGCTAATCCTCAACCTTAATACTTGATGAAAAGGGCATCAACCCAAGTGGCCATCCATTCTGTTATAACATGTTAATAAATTTACTCTCTCATTCTTTCTCACACTCTCGCACGTCCACACTCTCACTCATGTTCTCACCCTGTCATTCACACTCTCACGGATGTCCTCCTGTGTATAAGTGGTTGCGTGTGAGCATGAATCTGTAAGTGTGAGAGGGAGTATGTGTGTTGGCTAGTGTGTTAGTGTGATCTGGTTGGCTAGGTTTACAGAGAAGAGGATGAAGAAAGAAGACAGAGACACAGTCGGTGGAGAAGGTGAGAGAGAGAGCATGTGAGATAGTGTGAATGACAGTGTGAGAGAACATGAATGAGAATGTAAATTAGCATCTGATAACATAAAGGGTGTGGGCATGGTTTTGTTGGGGGTGGTTGTGGTGGGGGCAGCACTTGATCCTCGAACCCTGGCAGTGCAATGTCTTGGGCCAGCCCTAGTATTTGGGTTTTGTTCATTTACCAGCTTGTTCTGCCCACTTCCTCCCTCTTTAACAGCATCAAGGCTGTGCCCATTTGAGATTCCCAGGAAATTCCCAGTAGCTGGATAGAGGGACTTCTGACAACCATACCTGAAAGTTCTTTGTATGTAATAAGGGAGCCCTTGGCACAGCTATATACTGTGCATATTGTCTCATCTAAAACAGTTTGCCAGCAAGCACATCTTTTTTGAGTTTATTTTTTCAGTTTTTCTGACAGAAGTCAGTAGAAGAAGCTGCAGACTTGTTAGCTGGTTTATAGGCAGCTGCATCTTTGACTCTAATTATGATGTTCTTCTATTGAAAATGAGGCTCTGTAGGATTACAATGGGATATTTATTCTTAGGTTTTTAGGAGGAAAAGGACAAATGACTGGAAAGTGAAATCACTTTATTGCTTGGCAGAAAGGAGACATTTCAGGGAGAATTCTGTAAAGCGGCAGATTAGTGAGACACATTGTTATGAATTGTTTTCATGCTGTTCATTTCATAGTCAGAAAACCCCACTCTAATATCCAAATATAAAGAGAGGGGCGAGGATGGGATACCCCTCACCAACTTTAAACAAGGCACTTGCTGTGATATGGAATTAAGTATGTGCCTCCTTGGAGAAGTGACCAGCATGCAGCTCCTTTCCTTCTCTTTTCTGTAACCCGTTGATTGTTAGATAGGATAACAAGGTTATTTTCCTAATGCATTATACCACTGTAAAAACCGATGAGACAGGTTGTTGTGTTCCCGATAGACAAAGCGACTTCATAACATCTTATTAAGTATGTTGTCATTCTGCTCTGTTCCTTGCTGATTTCTCCTTGGCATCCTTGAGTTTAATGAAACCTCCTGTTCTCAGCCTCCTCCTGTGTTTGTTAAAGCTTCCCTTGCCTCATCATCGGAAATGTACACTCTGGAAAGAAATCTCATCAGATCCTATTGACTATCTGTCACTCGGAAGTCTGGCAAGCCACAAGTGTCAAAACACTGCAGGCTGACACCCATCTCCGCTTCTAATTTCAGGTGACAGAGAAAGGGAAGCAATTTCACAGACTGAAGAATGTAACTTTGTGTGATATTCCCGGCACTGGAAGCAGGGTGATGTTTATACTGACACAGAAGCTCGATCAGCCCCTATTTAACATTTTCAGCGCCAAGAGGTGAGTAATGTGTGTTCCACAGGCCATCTCAGACACATAAATGAGGTTTTTATTAATTATAAGTCCACCAAAAGAGCTTGTGTCCAACTCACACGTTCACCATCTTCATATAGACTGCACACTTTACAGTAACTCAACTCAATTTGAAAGGGGCAGTCCCCTGCCCTGTTACAATTTAATTACCCCACAGCTCATAGGAGGGGCAGATGGAGTTTTAAGCTTCCTGTGTTAGATGAGAGGAGATCGCAACCAACACTTTGCTTTTGACCCACAGTAACTTTTTAAATGTATTTGAAACGTAGGATCCGAGTGTCATATGAGAAGATTCATGTCACGTCAGCCCTGTTAGCAAGCAAATGTAACATTTAAAGTTAGAAAATGTACTTTAAAGAAGAGGTGGCAGATATCTGGAATAGACTTCCAGCAGAAAAAAAGTAAATGAATTCAAGATCACTTGGGACGTGCATGAAGCTATCCCAAAGAGCTGACAAATAAAGTGATTTAAAAAAGTGCAGACACGATGGACCAACTGGTTCTTTGCACTTTTGATCAGAGAAGTTAGTCTATCAAATATCCAGAACCTTCAAAAAGGGTCTGGATATTTTTTTAGAAAAGCTGAACATGCAAGGTATGAAAGATATATAACATTAATATTTTAGAGCTTCTTGATCCAAGAAGAAATCTGATTGCCTTTTGGAGTCAAGAAGTTATTTTCCCCCCTAAGTGTTACAATTCTAAAAATATCTTAATTTGTTTGGGGGGTGTTTTGCCTTCTTTTGGATCAAAAGCAGGAAGGATAGGTAAAATGGTTGAACTTGACTGTAACTGTTGTTCTTTTCTACTGCACACCATTCAAAAGATAATACATATATTATTGCTAATCTAAGGGTATCTCTGTTGTGGGGGCATTGATAAATCCTCTATCACAAGAGATGCTCCTTTCTGGAGTTAGCGGACAGATTTTGACTTCCATAGGCCCTTATGCACACCCTCATGGAAAAACAATGTTACCCCAGTCAATTATTTTCTGGCATTTCCATTACAGATCACACCAAGGTTTTGAGGTTGAAACATTCCAACTGACTGCTGTCACTACCATTAGTGACTACCAATATTTGTACAGCGTTTCCCTCACTGTTGTGTAAAAATAGATAATAACCCTTTTTCTGCTGGAGGGCCAACAATACAAGCTCAGCAAGTGATGACAGGCATAATAATGGATTATAAAGCCTTATTAGACTTAGCCTGCTTTAGCAGATCTGAATTATCCACAAGTGAAAGATGATCCTGTTAAACTGATGCTGCTCTATGCCTCATCTTTCAGTCTGTGCCTGTCTGATGCTGTACAGGAATCAAACTCCACAAGCTTCTCATCCCACCTGAAAGCGCTGCTCAACTTGGACGGCCACAGCTTTTGATGCCGACGGTGGGATGCTCATTCAGAACACAGAGGATCCTGGTTGTCACAGATAACAGCAGATACAGCTTGTCCTTGACAGCTTATTTTCAATACAGGCCTTTGCATAAAGAGCTGTTATTGCAAAGCCAAGAGTCCCTTACAGGCATCCCCAATATTCTTTTAAAGTTGAAGGAAATAAGGTGTTGCTGGCAGCTGGATATAGGAGACCGGCCTGACTCTGAATGTCTATCTGTGATGTCTAGTTAGGACACTGTGATGCTCTGAATAATGCTAGCTTATTAAAGTGCAATCTTGCTGAGCTCATCAGTTACAAGTAGAATGGGTGTCAAAATTCTATGCCCTTGATATCTGCGTGGGTACTATTAATGAGTGTAAGGATTACCATGAAGTAGAATATAGTGAACATGAATCTTTTTATAGCCATAGCCTAACAGCAAACCTCACAGACCCTAATTTATCATGGATATTTAGGGATTTTTGGAGGTAGGAAAAACTTGCGGCCATCCAGCAACATGGAGGATCTCAGTGTTTAGTGAATAGTTATACTACTATTTCAGTTTAGCCTTATGGCTAGGTAATAGCTTTTGAAGAACTAATATTTGCATGATGCTCGATTTGCCTGAAAATTAACACATTATGGGAGTTGTAGCTGCCTAATGGCTAGAGAGCTACCATAGATTCTGGTGATTCTGAACTACTAGAGTAAGCTACTGAGAACATTGGAACATAAGGACAGAGTATAATACCAGTGTGTTGGCAATTAAGCCTTTAATATCAGAAAGGTTAAGAGTTGAATTTAATCTTAAATGTAAACTGAAAATGGTAATTCATCATTGTTCTGTGTCAGCGAATAAAGACTCTATGGATGTTGATGATACTGATCTTGCTAAGCCAGGCGTACTTGGTTGATCTCTGAATGGAACCACACAATACAGCTGATCTGTGGTTAGCAGTGCAAAGTTTTTTGGTGGTCTGGTGATCACGTACCTGTAGAACAAAGTAAGTGAAAGTATCAAAATTCTAATTGCTATTAAGAATATATTTGAGCTACACTGTCCTTGTTCCATATAATATAATTCAAATGACATTGACAATGGCATTAAGCATCTTCTAAGATATTGTCATTCCATGGTAGGCCCCTTTGAACTTAAAATATGCATCATGCGGGACATCTATGTTTTAAAAAATATAAGCTGTGTATTTATTCGGCATTGTCCAAGGCCTGACCCAGAGCAGCACCACCACCCGCAGCCAGAGTCCTTACTCCCGATGTGATATCCTGAAGCTCCATCTTTTATGTGTAGCACCTAAGAACAGCTTGTTATGAGGGCTGCGCTGGCCAGGCCAAGTCCTTCATAGTGTAAATGGACTGGTTAGGGAGATAAAAGCTCTTCCTTGTAACTGGTCCATTCAGCAATGTCGCACCAAGGATTGTCCAATAGGACTATCTGCCCTTGGGTGGTGTCAGAGGGTCTGTCTTCTCTGGCATATGCCACTCTTGGCCTAGTTGGCCAACTGAATTGTATATATTAACCATAAGAATCCATAGATACATGGAAAATAGTCGTTAAGGACTTCTGTATAAAAGCGATTGACACTTCACAATCATGTTGGGGAATTGCTTTACACCTTCTTTTTCCATTTTTAACAAATACATAACTTTCTAAAGTACCGAGCAGACTACTGAACACTGTGTATAACTTTTAGTTTTGGTGTACAGATGTTACCCTCATGTGAGTCGTAGGTTAGTTGAGGTGACGCATAACGTCTCATCTTGTTGCACTATGCGCCAAGAAGGGCCAAATACAGCAAAGTCTCATCTCTGAAAGGCTGAATTGTCCTCCAGATGTGTTTTGTTGCACCAAAACACAGAATTATTATGGTTTTGTATATTCGTGCTGGCGTGTCTTGCTAGTCTGCTGCTTCTTATTAAAAATGATAATAAAAAATGAAATACAAATCATGTGGTAAAGTTTATATGGTTCCCCACTTTGATAAAGGCTCTTTTTGCAGCCTGAAGACAAAATAAATTATTAGTGAGATTTACAAGCAATTTTTGAACCTTGATTTATAGTCCTGCTTTTAGAAATATGTGAGCAGTTCATTTTATATAAAGACAAAAATGCATCTTTAGCCAATATGAAGGACTCGCAAAGAATTTATTTTTGTTATTTCGTATACCTGGGCCAATCTGTTTTAACCCTCGGAGTGCCACAGCAGACCAAGTGCATTGCTTGTGAGCGGAGGCACTTAATTTCCCTATGTAGAAATAATTACCTCTGGGCTTGTTTAGTGGTCTGCAATATATTGTACAATTATATCATGCAGCATGTCATTATCTATGGGCACAGGAAATTACCCTGAACCTTTTAAAACCTGTATTACTAAAACTTCCTGCTTTCCTCCAGAACACAATCTCTGCTTTATTGCATTTGATGAGGTCTTGGAAAATGTTACCTTGTAATTAAAATATCAATTTATATTTATTCAGTTGTAAACAACATCTGGCATTTATTAAGAAAAAAAAAGAAAAAATACTTTCTTTGTAATTTAGTAGATTTATGTTAGCAGTGTTTTCTGCTGCTTCTTACCTGGGATACCCCCAGTCTATTCATTTACGCTTCTATATGATCAGACATAAGACACTTCTTTACCATCATGATCAGAGCCCATAGATGGAATTATTTTAGGGACAAAAAGCAGAACTGGACATTTTTATAAACTGTTTTTTTTTCTACAAAATGCTAGTTTCTGAATGTAAAAATAACATGGAACTTAATAAGATTTCCAATTAAATATAAGAACATTAACTATGTGTATTGTACAAGGTTCATAGTATAGATTTCTGATAGCCATCTACCAAATTTTTGATTTCTCAGTAAATTTGCCTTAGATCACACATGGCTCATGGATGTCAATCATGATTCAGTACCGAAAAGTACACTGACCTTCTCTGTTGTTGGTCTGGATCATCCATAAGACGGTAAATCCCGAAGCAGATGATACTGGAATCAGACAGTGCGTTGCAGAACAACTCTCCATAGGTATTTCCCTTCATTGAAAGAATACAGAATAAGAGCCCAATTAGTTTCCTGAAGTTTATATACATGAAGCAGAACAAGCTAACTACAGAGGCTTCAAACAGGGGTTGGACAATAGTTGAATGGGGCTCTATTGCAAGAGCAGCGAAAAGGTTACACATATCCCAAACCTTGATGCATTTTGTTGTGCTCTGACTTGCCAATTATATTTGTGGTTCTACAAGAAGTCCACATATTCCACAGTATTTTCAGCACTGCAAGGATGCACCGTAGGACAGGGTATTAAGCAGCCTTTGTCTGTCCTTGGTGAGTACATCTCAAACTTGTTTTGTACAGTATTTTGCCCTATGGGGAGCTCTTAAGTTCGGTCTTGAATGAAAAAGGAGTTAAGACATAGACCTCCTTGATCTGTTGTGCCTAGACTGATACCAACTGGACCTTACTGAAGAGGCCCATGAAGGTCGAAAGGTGTATTGTTGTTGGTTTTCTTGTACAGACACAATTATCCTCGCATTTCAGGACTGCCCTTGTGGCAGGATCAGACTGATATGTTTGATGGAGACTTTTCCTCTAAAACCTAAGATGCTCAAGTGTGGGGATGTACAGGCTATGAAGCAGCTGTCCATCCTCCATGGTATGGATTTTCTGGTGTCAGTAACAGATACAGGTTTCAGAGTGTTCTCACAAGTATAAAGGAGAATGGGTCAGTGTCCCCCTCTTTCTGATGCTACCTCAAACCTGTACAATGAACGGGTAGTGAGGACCGACATAGGATAACCTTGCCCAAGGAAACATGTTTAATTTTCACTGCAACCTTTGTAGTGGTCCAACAGCAGGAATATTGCTTGCTGTGTTAATAAGGTCACTTTTCAGATGTTGCACCAGAACAATTTTATGCAAGCGCATATAGGAGGGTGCCACTGGAGATATAGTTAACTTAAGGAGCTAGAAGCCATAATTACAAATGTAATAGTGAACCCTTTTGGGTAAAAGCCACCACACCCCAAGTTATTTAAACTAGATAGCAAAAAGCACAACACAGTCTGAAGGCCCTATGTTTTTTAAAACAACGTTAGGTGTTTTGCTATTGCATATGTAAGGGTATGGATATGTCTTGTCAATGAGTGATTGAACTATAGTTTGCAGCATGTTCACTGCTGGTGAGATATCCATCCACTAGCAAAATATACTTACGCTATGATAATCCAGGTTGGGGTCCATCAGAGGGATGAGGGCCAGTTTGCAGCGGTCTTGTGGAGCGGTATGGCCTGTGTACCTGGATCTATTTGTCAGGGCATTCTCCTCAGCTAGCTGCTCTTCTAATTCTGGGGTGGTACCTCCAGTCACTAGGGTCTGGAGCAGTCCCAAAACCTGCCAGTTAAAATATGTCTATGCAGAAAAGAGAACTTAAGTGAGAACTATTAGAAAGAATCTTCATTACTGTTGTGTAATGCTTATAGAACACTCATTATACAAACTATGTATAGTCACCAATCTGGCCTTCTATAGTAGGTTTTAGCAGTAACAAGAAATATGTTTCACTTCTTAAAATGCCTTACTGAGTGCTGAGTTAGATCATTTTATTTTCGGGGAGCAAGAATTTGAGTGCTGCCCAACACAAGGACTGACAGTTAGAAACATTTGAACTGTAATAGAAACAAGGAAACATGGTTTAAAGAATGTGGAAAGGTTTGTAGGCACCTTTGTATTGAAGGAGTGTGGAATGAGACTGGGATAATGACACATATGAGAATTAGTTTCCGATAGCTCAACATATTCCACTAATTAGTATTATAATACATATACACAATAAGAATGTGTGAAAACACAGCTTCAAAATTGAAAGGATTTAGCACATTTTCTCAACTGTGGGGTTTTCTTGATGACACTATGCATTACCATTTACCATGTGTGGGCAGTAAAACAAAAATATGGATGCTACCCCTCTACCAATTAGATAAAAAGTTTTTGGGCCTTAAAATCGTAACTTCATCCATCGTTTTTAATCAGAATATTAGAAGAGATCACTGTAGAGCTTTCCTCTCAGTTAAATTATTCAATTGATTTACTAACCAGTGAAAAATGCCCCATAATTTACTTTGAAACAACATTTAAACAAATCTTGAAAAAATAATGTGCTGTGTGATAACTTCTATTTCATATATAAATGCTACTTCATATGGCCAGTACACTGTAAGCAAATGTGCAGTATGTCCTATTCAGAGATGTTTTACTGTGATTCAGATTGTTCCTTCTTGGCAGAGATGACCATAAGGTTTGTGTTGCTTCTCAGAAAGAACACAATTGCAATGAATGGCCTCACATGGATCTAGTAGAGGGGGCATATCTCCCACAAGGTTTAGGAGGACCAGAGACACCAAAGGGGAAAACTTTCACTCAAAGTCCAGTGTTGGGTATAACTTCAAACACATGATGTAAGCATGGTGATCAAAGAAGGTGGAAGTGGTAATTGGGAGAATAAAGGGACAAGGAGCACCCAACCTGCCAGAATGCACACAAGGTATTCATGCCAGCACTCACGTCAGGGACCACACCGCCATAATATGGGAGCAATATCCCCTTTTTTGCCATTTTGTTTGTGTGTTTAAAGTTGTCTGACAAAAAGTTATTATTGAATAAAGAAAAGGCTACAAACTGCAACATTTTGGTAAAGGGAGGAAAAATCACAAAAGCATCTAAAACTATAAAGTGATCTATAAAATTAGTTTTTTTCCCTCTTTATTTAAAACAACTGTCCCTAATTTAGTTGTTATGATTATATGGAGAAATACATTTTGCAGCAGCAGCAATTTAATAGCAGTAATAACTGAAGGCATTGTATGATTGCCTATGTCAAAATATAGTAGCCGATTTTAAAGCAGTAGGGATGGTGTCCTCAGAAAGTTGCAGTCCCAGCAGACAGAAACGAAAAGCTCTCTGCCATCTCTAAACCCTTAAATGCTTCCTGAAGTAACAGGACATCCATTTGTTCCAGCAGTAACTGACCGCTTGTGTCATTTGTCAGCACTATTTACAGACTTTGTGTAGATGTGAAGTGGAAAATCTTTGTCAGCCATCATCGGTTTGAGACAGGCAGCAGCAATTCAGGGTTAAGACTGGAGACAAGTGTCTGATGCTCACATCTCATGAAGATAAAATGCACGGATACATTGTAACTTTATACTTCTTCCACTGTGGTGTCATAATGTGACAGCGCCACTACAATACAGTGACACTTGATATGTGTGCATTATAGTATACTGTACTGGGCTTGAATATATGAAAAGATTCACAATCATCACAATCTGAGCTGGGCTTCCGGCAGGCATCTCTCCACCAGTTATTGAGTCTTAGTCAAGTTTGGTAGTAGAGTATTCAATAGAACATAAGTCTCGAATACTACATTAATTTTCAAGTTAAGGATGAGGTCATTGTTACTTATTCCATAACCACTGGAGATGGGCATGGTGCCTACATTATTATACAACTGTGTAACATATGCAAATTGAAATGCTATATTATTCTGGGATATACCGTAATAATTAACACTAATATATTTGCTTCTAATACCATACAGGGATAAATAATTAAATTCAAAATAGTAAGATATATAGAAATATATATGAAAACTATATATAAAAGACAAAAGTATAACATGTTTATCCTTTCTTTATAACATTACATGTTAAATACTTTGAAACAGGCCCATATTGAATAGCCTTTATTGATTTGGATCTGATTTTGTCTATACACGGGTGATTATGTATGTAAACATGGAATGTAATTATGGATTTTTATTTTGTATTTTTATCACATTTACACCAAGGATGGATAACAAGTGGTTTGATGGCTCTGGTAGAACTGTAATTCTGTACTTTTGGGACAGTAGTATGAGAGATTTATGCTCATACCTGTCCAAGCATTAAGGTAACACATTGGAATGCTTGGGGTATTCTGTCAAGGTGTCTCCACTTCCTTCTCTGTATGGGAACTGGGAAGGGCCGGAGCAGTTCAATTGAAGAAGGCTTGTTGTGGGAAACTTGGCTCATTTATTAGGCATCATAAAACAAATAGAGTAGTACATGGAGTAGGTCAAACTTAACCGGCCTACCCCCAACCCAAAGTTCTGAAGGACTGTCCAGAATGGCAGCCGCACAACAAAGGCAACTACATACCATGTAGGCTTTCTAAAATAACATGTGATTAATGGCAGTGCCTGTCTGTTTGTAGATATTAAGCAAGTATGTCAGTCTTAGATAATTAAACATGAGCCTGGGCTACTGAAAAGCTTCACAAGAAGACATTTATTTTTTAAAAGGTCAAGGAGGCTGCAGAGAACAGTAAAGCTGATATTTCCCTCAAAACACAAAAAGAATACAAAACCCTTTCAGAAGCTTACCCTTATGGTCGTGTACAAACATAATTGAGATTTAACTGACTCATCTAAACAAAGTATTGGTGTAGAATGTAAAGATGCAAAAATAGAATATGTTTGTAAACTTAAATAGGGAAAAAACAGAAATTATAGGATTTAATGAAAGCCCCTGAGTTGACCCAGAGAATGGACAGCCAGCATTGAGTACCCCTCATTCCTTATAAAAAAAAAAGTGAGTCATCATTTAATCTACTGATTTGCTTAGCAGAAAGTCTATAGCAAATCTCTCAGGGTCTAGTTGACGATGGACCATTCACAAAGAGCAGATATAGTGCAAACTAATTAAGTATTTAACAGCACAGCGGGAATATGTCCATCAATAGGGGCTTCTTTAATATCGAGCAAAATGGATACCACAAGATCCCACGGCGGCTACATTTGATACATAAATGATTTCTTCTAGATTTGTTGGTGTGCCTCAAGCTGAGAGAGGCAGCCTTTGGCCATGCCTGGTAAGGGCTTTTGTCTCTAGATGATCACCAGTGTGTTTTTAGAGCAAAGGGTTGGAGGTAGCTAAAGCTATGGAAGAGCAGTGCGAGGGAGGGGCTAGAAATGGCTATAGCTGAATGAGGGAGGGGCTAGAGCTAGCCAGAGATCTTCAAGGGAGGGGCTAGGGCTACCCAGTGCTCTTCAAGGGAGGGGCTAGAGCTAACTAGAGCTGCAAGCATCTGCAGCATATTTCTGACAACAGCACAACAAGTTTAATTAATTTCCACTCCACATTAGGTAAAAAAAACCTGGCATTTTAGATTGACCGAATGTTTCTTATCTGTCAGATTTGAGTGTATATTAGTAGTATGTGAGGGTTAAGATTGCATGTGTTTTAAGGGCCATTCATTTGAATACCAGCCACTCCAAGCGCAGTTAGGACTAACCTATTAGCTGGCATGTGACTTACCATGCACATCAAAGAGTCTAGGAAACAGTCAGAGAAAACGGATCCAGAAGCAAAAGCAGTGGTTAATCGTGCATTAGTTTCTGGGTGTTGAGGGTATGTAGAGTCCTCGTCTATAAATGTAATATTTGATGCTTGCTCTGTTATAAATAAATGGAGACAGATATACAGGTAATTGCTGATCTTTCATAAACAGAGTTATAATTGTTTTAACAACTTGATACAAGGGACCCAAAATAAATAAACAGTGAAATAGTGAATCAATAATTGCCCCGTTTCTCACAATTCTGTTAATGTTGTTGCTGCGTAAATTTAAACATATAAACTCTGACAATCTGGGGAAGTGGTTATTCATCCCCCACGGCAAGCTTGTGTGCAGAGTGGCACGTACACCCGTGCAGAGCACTTGTTCCGGTATCCGCGCAAGCACATGGAGACACTTGAGCATCAATGAGGGGGGTCCTGTTAAGATGTAAATTACACCCTCTCTCACTTTTACTGTACTGCAGTGTCCCAAAGAGACAGAAAAATATTCCGCTTAATTATAAACTATAATATATCCGTTAACAACTACCACAGTATTATAAGTATTATTTCGCTCAACTTATGTTACATAGTTACATAGTTATATAGGCTGAAAAAAGACATGCGTCCATCAAGTTCAGCCTTTCCTCTATCTGTTAATTTGTTTGTTGATCCAAAACATGATGTAACATGATATTATTCATCATTTCATTTGAACTATATATTTTTTGCCTAAAGCCAGAAGCTGGTGATAGCAAGTTCCATAGCATCACGCATGGTTAATAGAACTACAACCTGGTCAGTTGGTTATGAAGACGCTGCCTTCATGATGACAAGGCAAGGAAAGGTGCAGAGAAGAGAATAACTAATTTATCATTCAACCAACAAATACAACAGTCCTATCATTTTCTCCCGATCTGCTTTACTCTGTGATTCACCCCTTAACTGCCACATATACTGGAAGCGGATACAATCCATTCTCTGTAGAGTTCTGCAACAGATGCAGCATGACACAGATCTCAAACAGAACGCGTCCCCGTGGCTGAGGAGCTGTCTACTCTGCTTTGGTTGCAGAGCGAGGTAGCCCCCCCAATGTAGCCGTATAACAGGCTCTGCCATGTAACATTAATTTGACAAGCATCACCTCCCAGCGTGCTGGAACCTTTGGAGGGCTCCTAATTAAACTGTAGACACCCGTCGGTTTTATTTGTGAGGGGGTTTCATTGCTAACACACACAAGATGATTTAATTAGCGGCATGCGTGCTGATTAGCAGCATTTAGCAGAAGAGTCGACGTTAACAGCAGAAAAGAAAAGCTAAAATAACAAGCGTACATTTGCCAGGTCAAGGAGAGACATGTACGACTGCCATAGTCACGCGCAGATTGAGGGACCTGACAGGTTATACACCGTGTAACCCTGGAAATAACAGAGGGACATCAATGCTCTGACAGCAAAGCACAGGTAACCTTCCGTGTAATAGATTGCTGGGATCCCAAAGTGTTAAAAGTCTTACGTGACATTTCACTGGTTTATATTTACTGCAAACCCATGAATCTGTGAGTCAACTTTCATCCTAAATTGAGCAGACTCAACCTCACCACAGGTCCCGTCTTGCACAAAGCTTGGAAGCCCCCTTCGGATCTAATGCGTTCTCTTTATCTCTGAGCAAACATTATCAAATTGTAGATCTTTATAAATGGGCCATAATAAGGGTTATGGTGGCAAGCGCTGAAGGTCCTTCAATAGTTATGATACAAAGCAGTTCTTTCTGAAATACACTGCATGCTTTCTTATCTTGCATATTCACCATATACACATATGTGTGTACTCAGGGATCTGATCGTTTAATGAACTCATCTGATGTCTGATATGGTTCACATGTTTCTTTTAAACAAATATTTTATTACCTCTAAAACGCTTAAAATTATAAAAAAAAAAATATATAGCTTATAATAAAAAGTACCCTTTATTACATACCCCTAATATCGAAAAAATATATATTTTAAAATATGGGTAACAATTTTGTTACATTACGGCTGTGGGGGTTTGCATCTAGGAGTGGGCACTTTTCTTTGTTGCCTCTTTACCTTTACTGATTCCCATCTTTGACTTTTCATGGCCAGTAGATTGCCCGTTCTGAAACTTGCTAGCTCAGAGCTGATCTGTATTAATAATAATACCCACCCCGAAATGTAATAACTCCCAGAAAGACTTACTCAGCTCTGTGATCACCGGAATCCTTGGCGCTGGTTTCTTCTGATCCGATAAGCACAGGAGGTCTGTAAGCAACAAAACATAAACACAAAGAGATTTTTGCAAGAAAGGAGAGCAAACAATAATTATACCTGTCAAATCCACCAGCGAGCATTAATTGCATCTCTTTATCATGCATTACCACCACTGCTGGGAGGCAGCTTAAATGCTGAGCGGGTCACACTTTTTAATGCGGGGTTGGATCTGGAGGGGGGCACTGAATTCTTCAAGGAGGGGTTGTGGCCAATATTCTCCCCCCCAAAAAATAGTTTTTGAGTGGCTTCCAGTGGTTTTAAGGAAGAGCTGAGTTGGCCCTGCTTGGTGCATAGCTAATTTTATAATATTGCATGGAATCTTTTGTATTTAATTGCGGGTATGCACGCTATATGTGCCGTGCTATGAATACTCAATGATATCTGCACTTCCGACGTATTATTCATCATTGGTTTCTGGCTGTTTCGGAATGGAAATAATGGTCGCCAGGAAATAGATGCAGCTGCCCAATTTAACCCTTTCTCCTTGTGTCAATATTTTGCTAATATCGAGTCATTGGTCGCGTGGTAACATGGGCTTGTTATGCCAGAATTACTTAATGATAGATTAATACTGTACATTTAAACTCCAGTGGCAGATTAAGGTGTCAGGATTAATTATTATTACATGTTTGGAATATGTCACAATCTATTTAGATCACAGGATGAATTTGCTAACACGCTTCTGCCGTGTGCTGTCACTCTGCTAACTGACACGAAATTGAAAGACAGTTCAACTTTTCCACGGAGAGAGAGAGAGTCGGATTTCATATGAAAAAGGCTTAAATAATCCTTTGGCAAGAGAGGTGGGAAGGGAAAAATGAGAGAGTGGTGAACAGTTCATGAGGGCTTTAACCTGTCGCTGAGCACATCCTGGCCCTTCTAAGAGTGATGAGAGTTATAGTCCACAATAGCGGGAATAACAGAGCTGTCACTGTCATGAGCAAGATTTCGCATAATGAAATACAGTCCACCGTAGGTTGAAGTAGGTTTGATCCCCATTTTGTTTTATTCTCTTCACCACTAGGAATAGGAACCCCTAAAAAGTTGACACCTGCTTTCTCCCATACCTATTAACATCAGGGGTTGACAGTCATCAAACCAGACAATTGTTATTGTAGTACATAGTCTGCTCTTTTTATTTTTTTAGTAACCTTTTACTTTCTTATTAATTATATCGGGCAGCTTTATTCACATCCTGGGCTTCTTTATTTCTCCCCTGTCAATATACTGCCACAGTTCACCTAGGACTTTATATGCCATACTAGCCGATGTGTCCATCATTAAAATGACAGAAGGTAGTTAAAATTAAACTGTACGTGTGATGTGGATATGGAGAGAGTCCAAGACGAGGAGGCACACAGCGAGATCCAGGTCTATAATCGATCTGTGCCTGTAAGACCGCAACGTAGTAAGTTACTTCACTATATATATATAATTATATAATATATTAATATAGTTATACTATAGTACATTATATATATATCACCATCACATATTATATATAATATAGTATACAGTATACAGTTATATATAATTCAATCAATATATTTATAGCAATACATGAGTCATATATATATATATATATAATATATCACATTCAATATCTATATATATATATATAGTGTTAACAGTATACAGTATAATAATATTCACATCATATATATATAATAATATATATATATATATATATTATATATAATAAGCACAGTGCACAAAGAGCAGCAGCCTCTGTAGCTTTACATAAATTATGACCTTGATGACAAGTCACTAAATTTAGGTTTATATGATCTTATTATATCGTTTGTCCTTTGATTCTGAACCTTCCAAAGCCGAAGGAGTTAATGGAAAACTACAGACTTCTACTGGCCGGGTTGGACTCCTGAGGGATGGTAATTTCGTTTTTTTGGGTAATGTAGTTTAATTTTTTTTAAGCTGCCAACATAAGGCAAGTAATTGAAAGTGAAGGTTCGGATACAGAGAACAGGGAAAGTGTTCATCCCGTGAGGTGTTTAATAAAACTCGCATTCAATTACAAAGAATTACATTACTACGGAGACTGGGAGAATGCTTAATATTGCATTTTTACTCCAAGATGTCTGGGCTGGTGTCAGGGAAAGGGGCAGAGACAGCCATCCAAACACATAAAACTGAATAAATGTCGAAGTGCTGATATTTGTGCTTTGAAGCAGTAAAAAATGTCCTTCGTGTCAGCGCTCATGGACCTAAATTAAGAAACGCCTAATTACTTTTCATTTGTGTATTTGAAATATAGTTTCGTTCTGGAGCAGTGAAAGCGGTAGGCGAAGCTCACAGATGTAGTGAGGAAATATTCCGGAAGAGCAGGTTATGTTTTCCTTTGGGTGGAAAATTTGTGGGCATCTCTTAATTGAAAAATTAGGGTTTGTATACTAAACTCATGTAATGCAATATAAGCCATGATCAATTTCCTTCCCTTTCATCAGCTTTTCCTTGGTTCATTTTATTAGGGCAAGGGATATTTTTTGGCATAAGCAACATGCTGCTTTATAATTGCCCTTATGTAATGTCTACCTGGCATATGATCACATACCATTTCCACCACTCTAGCGACTCGGCCATGTAAATCCATGATGGGCTAAATGGTTCTTATCTGCTGCCACATACTACCGGTATGTTTTTTTGACAGAGTTGTAGAGCGTTCCTCTTCAGCTCTGACTACCAGTTGCCTCTGGGTCAGGGGCTACATTGGGTAAGCTAGTCACCTAGAGCTGTGACTAGCTAATTAGGGGTTAGGGGCTAATATTAGGGGTACTTGTTGGAAAGGGTTGGTATTGGTAAATGGTTGAAGATATGCATGACTAGTGGTAGTTATTTAAAAAAGGTTGACGATCTAATGGTTGATGATCTAAGCGCTTGTGTAGTGCAGTTCTTGAAACACCTGGACCAGCACCAAAGCATGTATCCAATTTAGAAATAAAAAAAGATGTTGAATTATATTCATGTAGATTGGTCTATGTGGTTTTGTTATGACAGTTTAGAGTTGGTATGGCACTTATATGACCTAATGGGCTTTCTTTCACTGTTTGATGCCTATACCTCTTCATGGTGTTTTCTTAGTGGTAAAATGTATTTTAATAAACCTTAACTGGAATCCAATCTGGAGGTTCCATGGTGTTACATTAGCATTAAGTGGCATTTAACAAAGTGAAGTCACAAATTGTGCAAATCCTGCCGTGGAAAGTAATTTATTTAATCGTCAGACAGGTTTGGCAAACGACTAAGCCTGGCACTGACATGTATAATATCCTCTGATAAGTACAGAGTATCTGCAACTTATTAGCTCATAAATCCTCAGCTATTCAATTAGAGATTTACAGGGAATTCCAGGGACAGCAGACAGCCATTAGCGTTTATTATCATAAGTAAAGGCATTTGCTGGAACCAAGTACAGGTCACAAGCATTACATCTCAGCTAAAATACACATGTAAAAGCTTATTGACTCAGAGACTGGGAAACTACTAGTGTGCCATTAATTTTGTTTCCCCACAAGTACACAGTAATGTTCTGTGCTGTCAAAAAAATCCTCACATAATTCATTACATCTATTTATACATTATATGTGTTTTGGAGTGATGTATGGACATTGTAAATAAAAGGCAGTTGTTTGAAACATTTATTGAGCAACATATAAATACAGAACTAGAACTTCAAATGGGTAGGAAGAGATATGACTGCTCACTCACACCAGGGTGGAAGCTCAATATCTTCTAATAGCCTGTGAGTACTAAAAGGTTACCCTCTTTTCTATGTTATATTCTGGCCTAAGATGCTTAGGCCTGGGGTGGTAGGTGCAAGGGTGGCCCCATTAGGGAGACAAAGTGCTGTATTGGACAATCAGACTTCATTGTGTACTGCTGCTCCAAGAGCAAGTTAGGGAGATGTCCACTGTAATGGTCTAGATACATAATGGAGGCCAAGGCAGCAGAGTAATCTTTCCTGGTACCGATTGCCTTAAAAAGCATCATATCATGGCGCTCAGTAGAGAAGGCAGTAGCTGCAGAGGTAAGTGCTGGGGCCAGCTGGAGTGCATTCCTAGGTTGGACCTAGGATAGCGCTCAGCAAAGATACACCACTGCCTTTTTCTTTCTTTGGATTGACAAACAAGTAGACCTCTGAGCTTTCCTCCTGCACTCACCATAAATGGCATCTAGCCAGTGCTTGCTGGCTAGACATACATACAATGTATGTGATTATGCACTTAGGAGAGATCTTAAGGCTGCCCACACACTTGGACTCTTGGGTCACTAGAACTGCCTGCTTGGTATGATGAATTTCGCTTTGGATAAAAATGTTAATATGTGTTCTACTGTGCAGACACATTTGAGTGGACGGGTATTACCTGTGCACTACCTCAAAATTATTTGTTTTATATGTTTATTTTGGGGCTGGGTGGGGCTACAAGTCAGGTTTATAAGC